>JAAEAF010010290.1:0-16875 GCA_011037195.1 Triatoma infestans
TACGCGGACGATACAATGTTGGCCTGTTCCAACAAAGGCATTAATAAAAGTATCAATGACTTACAGACATCAGTTAATATTTTATCAAACTGGTTCCAAAAATGGAAATTGAAGCTAAATCCTTCCAAAACGGAAGCAAAAATCTTCGCCCTTAGGAGGTTCCGGATTGACAACTAAGGAATTCGCTGGAAAAAAAAATTGACCAAGGAGTGCGCTACCTTGGCGTAATCCTAGGTACAAGACTCACCTGGAGACGACACATAAACCTAAACTTCAACAAGCATACACCCGACTGAAGCAGGTATACCCCCTTATTTACAGAAACACACCACTCAAACACTCCTGTACAGTACTTCTTTACAAGACACTCCAGACCACTTCTGACATATGCCTGCCCAGTTTGGATAATAGCTAGCAACACACTGACGAAACGATTACAGACTTTTCAAAATAAAGTACTAATAACATCCACAAAGACACAAAGAACTCGACATTTCAGATATTCACACAGACATGACTAAATTAACAGACAACTTCTTCCTAACCTTTCGCACACCATCTTCAGCAGCACACTATCACAAGGCGAGCCTACAATTTCTAGAAGATTAAAACCCCGACTATATCAAGATCTTTAATTTTCATTTATATTAAATGTAATCCACATGTGTGAAGCTCTAAGTGAGCTGGTCCATAGTTTAATTTGTAAATAAATAAAATGAAAAAAAATCTGTTGTAAAACCGCTTTCACACGATTTTCTGTTAATGCTATTTACATGGTATTGTTTAATTTATTCATAAGATTTTCCTAACTTTTAATTTCTAAATTATTTTTCTTACTTGTTATTATTATTATTATAACAAGAGTTTCCGTCTTAATGATAATTTTCTCAACACACAAAAAAAGAAAGAAAAACCTTCTATAAGGATAATGTAAAACAATGAAATACAAAAGTGATCAACTAAAAAGGAAGCACAATATAACAAACGTAAACAAATAGAAACAGAACACAGATAGCTAAAATATGGGCTTCTGTATTATATTGCAAAAAAAAAATAAATATATTTATTTAAAAAAACACAATACAATAAAATATGGGCTTCCATATAATGAATAAATAAATAGATACAAAAAAAAATAAATGAAAACCACTAGAATCTTATAACTCAACACAATACAAAAAGAAAAAGATGTAGCCAGTAATAATGTGACCTTAACTTTAATGCATGGCGTGTGAGGCTGATCGGAAGGCAGCCAGGGCAGGATAACGGGCTAACAATCTCACCGTCACTAAGCGTAGGAGTCCCCAAGAAACGAGTTCTAAAGCTACATAGATTAGGGCATACCGCTAAGAAGTGGTACATATCCTCCTTTAAGCCCCAAATTACATGTATCACACCAGACACCCAGCCTCTTTCCTCAGAAGCCAAGAACACAATTTAAGTGTAATAATTCTCACCCCCTTTTTTTTTCTTATTTATGACTATGTTAATTATTTAGTTTATCACTATATGTAGCTTTATTTTTATTTATGTAAGTGTCTAAGCAGGGAATGATGATCCTTTTTACATGTCAGTATCTTACGGAACTAAAAATTTAAAAAAATATATAATTTGCTAAAAAATAGCAGAAATAATCCCAATACAATCTCCGATTGTTTTTTAACAGGAGGGGGGTTGGCGGGAGTGGGGAAACCTCTCTTCCTCATCTGAGAATCTCGTTTTCATTATCTGTGGATTCCATAATAGTTTTTTTTCACTAGCTTTAGCTATTTTCGTAATTGCTTAAACTTTTAACAATGGCAGCAGTGGCATCAGAGAGGCGTAGCCCCTCTTATTAAATTTTAGTGTTAGGCAATTATAAGAATGGTAAAATAAAATTTTTAACTTACAGAAATTTGTCCAGCGCAAAAAAATACCTAGCAAAAACTACAGGATAGTTAATTAAATTATAACGTTTAGTGATAACAATCTTTTACATTAATAGGTTATATCCACTCTGGGAAAATATTATGGAAATTCTAAAGAAATAAAATGAAAGTGTGTACTATTAAAATGAAGGGTGAATTATAATTTCAGGTAGGTCTACTTGTTAGAAGTATAAAAATGTAATATGAAAAATAAGTGTAAGAAGAAGGTAGTAGAAAAGTAGCATAGAGTAGAAGAAGAAGAAGAAGCAGGTTAAGTATCAATATGAGAATGTAAGTGTGTATGGAGTATTCTGTAGGAGAGAGAGAATGAAAAATGAAAAGGGTATCTCTATAGAAGTAGAACATGAAGGACGAAGTCGTACGGAATTGTGTAAAAGAAAGTGGATATGAGCTTGTCGGCCAGGGTGGTAGATAGTAAGCAGGGTAGAGCGTGGCAACTAAGTTTTACCCCCCATGGAAACGTGTTAGAGAAGGGAACACGCGCCCGGATACAAAGTAACATCTAGCTGCTGGCAAAGATGTATGAAACTCTGCTCCCATCTTATCGCACTTCTTAATAACAAACTCACATTACACACATCAAAATCTTTACTTTTCCAATAAAGAATTTTTAACTTTTCCGTTATATATATTACGTGACTTTCTCCTCGTAGCAAAAAATATATATCAATACATTTCATATCACACCTGTTTTTAGAAGTAAGAAATTCATTTTTCTGTAATATATTTCTTACCTTTATCCTAAAATAATGATTTAATGTGCAACCAAGAAAAAAATCATTATTTTTCTCTAGACGTTTCGACCCGAATTTTGTCTTCAGTAGAGTATACAATGTCTGGTTAATTTTTAAGATATTAAAAAAAAAATTATTAATATATTTATGAGCATAATTGTTGGTCTTGTCTAAGACATTGACGAAGAAATTAAGTTTTTCTAGATTTTCCGGAACACATAGTTAATTCTAAAATTAAACAATCACAAAACCAGTTGAATAGAAATCTCATTTTCTCATCATTTTTCTTTTTATCATAAAACAAAAAAAAAAAATCCTTAAAAGTTGGAGAAAATAAATAAAAGTAAACTCAGTTAATTCTAACTGAAGTTCTCTTTCTGCTTGTAAGGGGATCCGAATCCATTAAAAATTCATAGGATCCGAATAGAGGTGGAGCACATGAAATGAATCAAAAGTTAGTTATTCTCCCCATCTGGGCCAGACTAGGAAGAGACAGTTCGATTTATAATGGATATGTCAGGTGGAGAGAATTTGGGTTTGGTTGATGAAATGAGAAGACTGGGTTAACACTGCTTAACTATTTATAATAATAATAATAATAATGAGACACAGCCGGCCTGGACTTTACAATAGAGAATGGTTATGATAGAGTGGTTATGAAAATGACACGAAGTGACTGGCTAGTATGAACTTGTAATCCCAAAATTTTTGGGTTCTATAAATTATTTAGAAGAAAGAATTTATTTAAATTATATTAAAGAATTTAAGGTATACAGAAAAGATAAGGTTGGGCGCCAGGTTTTATTTAACCAATCAAATTCAAACTTAGCTGAAATGTGCAAACAATACAAATTGTGTTGAAAACTACAATAGAAAGACACAGCCATATTTACAGTAACTATTCTTAAAACTCTTAGAAATCATCCAATACCTCATACTCGGGTTGCCTGTGCACAGGTATTCTATATCTTTATACAGGTAGTTAATGATTATAATACGTACTTACATATAACGGAAATTACAAGATATTCATCAGCTCAGATAAAAAGGTTACCCACTTCATACGTTAATCTTTCTTAACTGCTCTACTTTCATTGCAAAATCTTTGGTAGCGCTACTGTGCCATCTAGCGGCACAATCATGCCTTACAGGGCTAATAAGTCGGGCTCCTCCAGCCATCTAGCGTTAATTAGAATTACTGGGTACAAACTATACTGAGCTATATTGAATTGTATCGAGCTGTCCTCCCATTGAGTGTCCGTCGCTGTATTTATACAGTTTCTCTCTCTCTAGTCCAAGAAAGTGGTTGGGTTTGTTTCTCTTTTCTTTACTCTCTTTGGTTGCTGATCTCTCTTTGGTTGCTATTACAGATTCATACAAATAGAGCGACAGCTGTACAGTTCAGAGAGATTACGACTAGTTTACAACCAGTCACCAACCTAGCTACTACCTATTCATCACTCAGCCAGGCTGTCTTATTATTATTCTCTCGCTACCTTCCTATTTCTATTCTATTCTATTGTAAAAAATCTTTCTATTTTACTGTAAAGTGCTTTCACAGTTTGTGTGTTCTTTTCATTACACCGCGTTCAGCATATCATCTAGTTTATTTCTCTAAAAACCATTCACTCTAATTCTCTTTCCTTCACACTTCCATTATACTGCTATTAAGAAGAAAGACTGAACTGAAATGGCATCAAAGTTTCGAATACGAGTTTTCAATAATAATAACATATATTAAGGTCTCATGAATAAAAAAATGAGAAGTTTTTTAACCGAACGATGTATGTGTTGTGAAAAAAAAAAACTAGCAATGTGCCTGCTACATAGAAAGCAATGAAAAAAAGTAAATCTTATGAATTATGCAATATTTCATTAGAATGCTAAAGAATAAATTTTCTATTTTTTTAGGAACCAAAAAAAAAAAGTCAATTCTTCGGTGCAATTCCACCGATAACTACAATTCCAAGAACTATAAACTACGTATACTAGTTTACTGTCTTTCCTTCTTCGTAATTAGTTTACTAGCAAATAACGATACAGTATTAAAAATTTTCAAATAATAAACCAGTAGCGTTTTAAAACTTGGTTAGGGTTTTTGGGGACTATTGTATGGGTGGTAGTATGTATTCCTAGTTTTGCATAAGTTGTTATGTTACGCTACATACAAATGGGATTTGTGAAATGTTATGTTTGAAATGTGGTAGTAAAAAGGCTTTGGGTATTTGTTCTAGAAATCATGTTCAATGGCTTGCTTGCATCCGTTTGGTAAATGTCTGCAGTCCCCTAGAGTTCTAAACCAGATGTCTACATCAATCTTATTATCGATTTGTAAATGTTTATCTTGTTTCTTCTTTCTCTTATTCTTATGTAATTGGGAAGGATTGTATTCATATGAGATTTGTTGGAAATGAAGTTTACACCAGAAAAGCTCAGCTAAGAGGATCGTTTGAAAATCGATTTATGATTTAAAATTTAATATATTCCATTTTTTTTATATTAAAATCAAATATATCTTTATATCTGATATTTTATCCGTCACATCATGCATATTTATATTGTTTCTGACCGGTTTCGGATCTCGGTTTCAACTTAATGTTTCTGTTACACTCACACTTGTTGCTTGTATATATCTGGGTAGGTTATAAGGTTATTATTAACATGAAGTGGGGAACAATATAAATATGCATGCTGTGACGAATAAAATACCAGATGCTATCCAGCATTGCGGATCCATCCACATTTTCAGTATATATATATTCAAAATAATGATTGTATTTTCTTAGAACACACTTCTTTTACGATTATTTATAAATAATTTGCCATTTTCCTTCAGTAGTTATTATTTTCCTGTTAGAAAGCACCTAGACTAACAACACCTGGACAAAACCGAACTTCTTTGAAACGAATAAAATTTATCGATACAGACAGAAAGACTAAACATTAATACAAAGATAATAAATCTAGTATTAAAGAAATCTTCCCAAAGTTGTTGTTCACCGCACTGATACTGGCAGGGTAATGTTCCCAATTAGATTATAAAAATATTTGCCAATTTTTAATATACGAGTATTTTATATTGCACAACATACTGTGAGATTATATGTTAGTGTTCTGTTTTGTTTTTTTTGTTGTTGTTCATATTATAAGGGATAATTAGAGAGAGTGGATAAATGGCGACAGTCCATCTATTTCCATGGAAAGGACTTCTTTGATTATCCGATAGGATGGAAAGGAAAAAAAGGAGAGAGTGGACATGCGGATATCGCTATCGCTATCAACCTATAGTGAGTGATCAAGGAAAAAGGCTTGCTAGACAAGGAAGAATGAACCACATTGTCGGACGAATGGAAAGAGGTGGAAATAGAGTGAAATATAGAACAGATAAAAACGACCATAATCCCAAAAGGAACAAGGTTCGTTTGATAGATAGCGACAGACTAACCCTCCCCCCTCATGGGAAGCCAGAAAGTAAGAGGCAAGACTTTGAGAAGATTATGAGACCAAGTAAAAAAAAAGTTCAGGGCAAGAAAGGTGACTAATGTTATCTGAATTTTAGCATACGGATCTCCCTTGTTATGCAAAATTGAAGGCCCCAATCTGTGCAAAAAGTAGATAACAAATTAGAAGGGACGGGTTGATTAGCTTTTTTAGTTTTTACCTGTCATTGGAACTCGCCAAAACTTGTTGTAACCTGAAGCGGTAATGTAACGACCAACGCAAATATGAAAAGATATAAAAATAGACTAAATCAGAAGTAAGTCCTAATGTTATTTGTAATGATAAGGTAAGAGAAGAGACAATTATTGATAGAAAGATATATAAAACTGAACTCACCAAGAAGATGATGTAAGCGGAAGCAAGAGCGTTGGCGCTGGGCTGCAGTGAAGTGACGTAAAGGGGCTGGTGTAAATGAAGCGTGTGAAAGTTGTTTAGGTGTGAATGTTGTAAGTGTGAGTGAGGGAGGGAGGGAGATGTCAATGGATGACGCTGAAGAAGGCCTTGAAGCCGGAAAGGCGATGAAACTAGATGAGTGTTCTTCTTGAATGAGAAGAAGGCGTAAATCAAGTTAATTCTCAGTAAGAGAAAGCTGCTTTTAGCGGAGAGTAAATACATTCGCGAAGGCGAAACAATAAAAATAGGCGAAAAGAGCATCTGATGCACATAAAAAGTGAACGGCGAATAAATACACAGGGTACTTCACAACAGCCAGAAGAACAATGAATAAGAAGGAACAGAAAAGACAGTGAAATATAGGAAAAATTGCGCCAGCGACAAAAACAACAAAGGAAAAAGGGTGCGATTAGTTATATGAAAAGGCGGGAAATAGAGGAGAGAAGAGCGCATTAAGTTACAGTGAAGAGGCGGGATACAGAGTTAATCCCTCAAAGAGACCGCGACCGAACACTTGTATATGAAAAAAATATACAGTAATTTACAAAAGTTTCATGAGAGAAATTGGAAGATTTCTTCATGAAGTTTAAGTTGTTTAAAATTAAAAAATAATATAAAAAATTATTTATTTATATCTTTTGTAGAAAATTTTTCTATTTTTTTTTTTTTTTATATAAACAAAATATTAAAGTCGTAATTACTTTCGCTTGATATAGCATCACTATTACAGTAAACAAACATGATCTGTGTAGAAAATTATATAAAAATTTACGAGTGAACATATATAATAACTTATTGTAAATAATAATTCTATAAATAAGTTAAATTACTTGCATTAAAAAGAAAATAAAAGCAAAGAAAAAAAAAACTTTGAGATGCTAAATTAAAATAGGCAAGTATTGGAGTAAAAAGAAAAGAAAAACATCTGTTTGGCTGGCTAAAAAAAAAAAAAATGTGATAGAAATAAAGAAAAAGATTAATAATTAGATAAAGTAAAACGAAACTCAGATGAAAATACAAAAAAAAGTATTTATACGAACCAAACTTTATGGGCAGCAGTCAGTGAAAATATTATTAAAAGTACTTGGTTCTTTTTATGATAAAAGAAATCATTGAGGCATAAAATGTAATATGATCGCGATGTACCCAATTATTTCAGTAAGAGAAGGTAAAAAAATAATTATTTGTCTTAAAATGAAATCATTTCCAGCAAAGACCAGATCAATTTTATCAATAATAAGAACAGAGCAAAAGACTAATGGGTGTATTGAACGTTACATCATCTGGGAAGATTACTTCGGTTGATGATTGGTTCTCCACTCACTATGTAATTAGCATTTCTGGTAATGTCTAGCCACCCCATCCATCAGAAAACATAAGGTTAGTTACCAGATTTTGGGAGAGGGGGGAGGAGTTCTGCATGTTATTTTTATTAAATATATAATTTTTTACCATCTTCTTTTTTCTAATACTGTTAACTTTTTTGGATTTTCATCCATCGTCAAAATTTGCTTTGACCAGATTACGTGGAAATATTTCAGTAAAATTCCACAGAAATCTGATGGTGAAATATTCACCCAATTTTCCCTTACTTTTTAACAGAACTTGCTGTTCTTTTTTAGGAGTTCTGGGAGGAGTTGAAACGTTAAGCTTTCCTCAATCAATAAAGTGTACGATCAGTAGGGGACGATACTTCAGTACAAAAGTACTGGAGTACAAATTTACTCAAAAAGTTGAGCACTTAAGTACACAATAAGTATTTCAGTACTCAAGTACTCAAACATTTGATTACAGAAAGTGCAAGATTTACTAAAGGACTCAAAATCTGAGATTAAAAAAAACGTTTGAGTACAGAAAATACTTAAGAACAAATGTACTCAAAATTTAAGTAGAAAATGTACTTTTGAGTACAATATACCTAAACATAATATGCCATATTTAATGTATGTATCTAAAACGTATACAGAATGTCAAAACTTACAAATTCCTCAAGAGATCAGAGTTATTTTCCGTGATAGCCTGTTTTTTTTTTGTGGTCATCGACCGGTTTCGCGCGTTCGCCCATCATTAGGATGCGTTTGTCAAACTGTGTAATAACATAGATTTGCTCAGAGGAAATATGGTTTATACACTCAGTGTTGAGATATGGAAAATATCTCTGATACTTTCCAGTTCTGCGGAACCAACCACAACAATTCCTCAAGAGACTTTTAGTCCTCTAAGAGGTCGATGATAACACCATTTAGATATCCTAGACTAAAGTTAACATAGATTCACTTTTCTTCCGAATATAGTAGTAAAACAATTAACGGCGGCAGTCTTGGAACGTTTTAATCTTTAAGCCGACCAAGTTATGAGCAATTTATCCTGTTCAAGATGTCACAAGTAATTATACAAACAGTTAGATCTAATTAGTAAGTGAAATAAAGAAAATGAGACAAAGCTTTCATCCTACAAACCTAACAAACCTCCTTTCAAAGAATATTCCTCTTCAAAACTAATTCAGTATTTTTAGTTTTGGCAAAGATCCAAAACTTATAAGCTGAAAAGAGAAACAGCGTAATTTTTTTATTTATTTACTATGTGTAGCATTAGCGAGCATACGTCTTTAACAATAAACAAAAAAACTTTTTGAAATAACTTGTTGAATGTGGGGGGCTCTAAGTTACTTTTGACTTGTGAAAAATGTAAATGCAGTAAGAAAATTTGGCTGGCTCTGTTTTATCCTATGTAAACTAAATCCGGGTGTTATCTTTATTTATTTGTTTCCTTACCCTCTCCCCTTTTTCACCGAGCTTCAAATCGTCAATATATGAGAATGGAATAACACAGTGAGGCTTTCCATAATATGGCTGCTACTATGAAAACAATGTTATCCACTGGGATTTCTAGCTCTTTTTCGCTTATAAATTGCCGAATTGGGAAAGTTATATTTAGATCTTTCAGATTTTTATAAAATTGTACTGAATATACGATGAGGTAGAAAAATTTGGTCTGGTGAAACCAGTCGTGTCGACCCACACGACTTTCTCTTATTCATCTTATTAAGTTATATATATATAATGGATGTGAGTAGGAGAGAGAATTAAAGATAATTATAGGAAGAGAATAAATAATCTAGTAGTTGTGCTGAATTCTATTTAATAAATAGGAAACACAAACTGCAAGGGCTTTACACTGTTAATAGAAGTTAAAGAATAAGGTAGCGAGAGAATATTAAAGAGAGAGACAGACTGGTTGAGTAATTAGAAAATAGAAGAATGTTTTCTGACTGGGAGGGAAGAATTTTTATTCACATATATAGAGCTATAGAAGAACAGTTCCGACTGTTTTTACAACAGTCTTTCACACCAGTCAGCAAACAACAATCTACTTCCTTTCTAATTATTCAGCCTGTCCAAATAATAATAATGGACGTGAGTAGGAGAGAGAAATGGAGATAATAAATTTAGGAATGATGAAGAAGAAATAAACTAAATGATATGTTGAATAATGTATCATAAAATAGAGACACAAACTGCAAGGACTTTACACTATTGAATGATATTGAGAATGAGGTAGCGAGAGAATAATAAAGAGGGAGGCAGACTGGCTGAGTAATTAGAAAGTAAGTAGATTGTTTGCTGACTCAATGTCGATGAATGTTGTAAAAAATCTCCTGAACTGTTCTTCTGTAGCTTTATATATATGAATAGAATTCTCCCTCCCTAGTATGGCCTAGGTGGGAAATAACCAATGTTTGATTCAATGTTACCGTCTGATTCTTTGCTCTTCGGATACCATTACATATATAAAATGAAAAATTTTCATTAAATTTCAAATTTAGCTCATATGATCTAACATAAATATACAAATCGTGAGGAGACTAGTGCCAACCTATCAACAGAGGTAAGCAGAGAATCGATTAAATAGTAGAGAGCCAATAATGAACAAACATATTTGAATTTTAACGTCTCAGATTCCTCAGAATCACCTAAAAAAAAAAAAAAAAATTTAGAAAAATGTTTCAAATAAAAGTAATACTTTTCTACGTATCTATGCAGCAAAAATTCCAAAAAAAAAACCTCAAAAAACTATTCTGTAAAATCGACTGGCTAGGGAGGGATCCTCTTTACCTTTTTGCAGTCCCGAGCTAGCCCTTGCCGTCACAACGAAAGAGGTTTTGTGATAGTCAGATCAGACTTTGGGAGACATGGGTTTTGGAGAAATGCTGGGAAGACATGCAGGGATGCCTCCAGGCTAAAAGATTCCATCAAAGGAACCAAGCAGGAGGTTTTAGATTACCTGCTGTCCCTTAGTTCGATAGGACTGAGGACCTTGGTGGGTGTAGTAACTGGACACACATGGGAGTCTAATCATTTGCATAATATAGGGAGGATGTCCAGCCCCATATGTCAGAACTGTGATGATGGAGTTAGGGAAACTGTGTATCACTACTTACGTCAGTGTCCCCGTTCCGTTGGTACTAGGTTTCGTGTATTTGGAAGGGCACCACTTTCGCGGGATTGCCTGGATGAATTGGAGTTGTAGGATGTCTTGGGATATTGTAGACCGACGGGTAGACTACCGGGGATTAATTATCGGGATGAATTGGGGGGGGAAATAGGGGGGATAAAAGCCAGATAAGCTTAGGTCTCAAGCCAATAGGCACCCAGTTTCAATAATAATAATAATAATAATTATAGTGTAAAGCTTATAGTATAGTATAGTGTAAGCTTAAAGAAAAATCGCTGGAGCTGTTTTTGAGAAAATTACGAAAAAATGAACAAAAAATTCGGAAAACTTGCACTTCTGGTTGATGAATTTTGCCCCAAATCTTTGTGTCTAATGCGATGGTAGTGCCTAAACAGAGTACCAGGTTTGAGCATCCTGTGACTTTGCATTTTTGAGATATTCTGTTTACACAACACACATACACACATATATAGACCATTCGCTACACACATACACACACACACATATACAGACCATTCGCTAAAAACTTTTTCGTATACAGGAGACCCCTCAAAACAAATATTTCCGGTGACAACAATATCAAAAATCTGGCATGATCGCAACACTTAGGTGGTAAGAGAAAGTAAAACCTTTAAGATATAAAAACAAATCTGAATAAAAAGAATTTTAGAATATAGAATTATCAGTTTAGGCAACCCTAGGTATAAAATTATGTTAATTAAAAAAAGTACTTTCAAACAACATGAAAAACCAAAGTAAATTCGCCAGTTTTAGAGGCGATAGTCCCTTTTCCCTTTTTAGGGTTTTTTCCTTTTTAGAGGTCCCATTAGAGGCACTTCATCTAAAAATGATATTCGATGTTTTTATTTTTGTTTTTTTTAATAAGAGCACATCATTTCCAAATATTATTGTCTTGTCTATAATATAAACAAATGAAATGAACCCGAAAAGTAAACGTTTATTACCGTTGTAGTGGGAGTTTCAGTGGTTTATAATTAATAACTAAAGTTATGACTACTGCACTATAATTAATATATATACACTTGTAATTCTAAGGACTTGACTTAATTAAGAGATTAAGAGGCGGAGAGAGAAAACTAAATGAGAGAGAGACTGAGAGATAGGCAAAATTAATAGTGTGGTAGACTGGATGTTTGTTGTTGGCTGGTTAGCACGGAAGGTGTTTTCGCTCTTGAAGATGGTGATAGAATAGGTCGTCCACTGTCCTTTTTTCCTTGAATATAGACACCTATGGTAGGGCAAGCAGAACGATACTTCATCCCCAATTCTTTGTTGACTTCGTTTGAGATACGACTTGGCGTTCCTTGCGGACAGCAGGGAACTAATCTGACGTATGATATGCCATCACACCGTCAATCACAGAACTTTAGAGAAAATTATATTCTAATATGTATATTAAATTATAGTAAACTGTCCTCAGATTAACCAATGAAAAGCATAATATTTCTGCAGTTTGCATCTAAGTGCAGCTATGTTTGAAAGGATTTTAAATGATGAGTTTAACATTTGTTTGCGGCATAAATGAGAAATCGACTGAGAATTAAAAAAAAAATAGTAAATAATTTATTTACTATCACGGAGGAAAAGAAGATATTGGAAACCTAGAGAAGGCACTACGAAGGGAAATTCTCGGCCCCAAGCTACCAGTCCCCAGTAAAAGTGAAGCTAGAGTAGCTAGTACCCTCGAGGGGGCTGGGGCGGGAGTGGTAGGTCCAAGAATCAAGCACTCGGAACCCATGGGTAAGTTTCCAGCATCTTCCAGGCGGAGATGTACGCTATTGGAAGACGCGTAAATTTTAACCTCGATAGGGGATATAGGAACCAGGAGATTGTAATCCTTTCCGATAGTCAAGCCGCCATTAGACTATTGAGTGCATCGGTTATCAGCTCTAAAATGGTCTGGGAATGCCTAGGTAAACTTAATAACCTAGGCAGGAGGAACAAAGTTACCCTGTGGTGGATGCCAGGGCATGTTGGCATTGAAGGAAATGAGATGGCCGGCGCCCTGGCCAAGTTAGGCGCTAGGACCCCGCTCCTAGGGCCAGAACCTTTTGTGGGGTCAGCGACCAGTTTCTGTTGGAGGAACTTAGGAAGGAGGAGGAGACGAGGAGATCTCAACTCTGGCGCTCTCTCCCCGGTTTGCGGCAGGCTAAGATCTGCTTGGGAAATTATAACCAACGGAGATCGGAGGCCTGCATCGGATTGAGCAAGAACGAGCTCCGCGTTCTTACGGGTTTCCTCACGGGGCATTGCCGATTTAGAGGACACCTGGTGAAGCTGGGTTTGGAAAGTGGGGAGCTGGAGGAAACTCCACATCTCTAACAGACTGTGAGGCTGCCACTCAGAGAAGATTCAAGAACCTGGGTAGCTACTAGGTGGAGGTGGGGGACATACCCTCTCTAGAGCCTGTCAGAGTATTATGATTCCTCAGGGATCTCAACCTGTGGGCAATAGCCTGCAGCACCCAGGGGGCATAGCACAATAGATCGAAAGGTCGCAGTGCATTGGAAAAAATTCTTCAATAAAACAAAAAGCTAGTCAGAATGCCCCGAATGGTGGATGACACAATATGGGAAGAAGAGACGGAAGAGGCTATAGAAAGATTAAAATTAGGAAAGGCGTCAGGAATAGATAATATTGCCCCCGAGTTTTTAAAATATGGGGGTAATGAAATTGTCAAGACCCTACAAACTCTCTTCCGATTGGTATGGGACCAAAAAAAATTCCCAAAGACTGGAATGTAAGTAATTGTCCCAATCCACAAGAAAGGCTGCAGTAATTACAGGCCTACATGTCCCTCTCAAGTAGCATACAAGGTACATACCAGGATTCTTGAGAGAAGGTTGAGGAAATTGGTGGAGGACGAGTTAGAAGAGGAACAAGCAGCCTTCAGACCTGATAGACAAACTCAGGCCACATATTCTCTTTGCGAATGGTAAAGGTTTGGGATAGAAATAAAAGTATTTATCTTGCCTTCCTGGATATTCAGGCTGCGTTTGAGTGGTCCCTCGACATGAAATATGGCAAGCTCTGATGCGCAGGGCGATACCATCAAGTTTAACACAAGCAATCAAATCGGTGCACCAGGACCCTAAAGGTGTAGTAAGGCTAAATGGAAGGAAAACAGAACCTTTCCACTTGCTAAAAGGAGTCAAGCAGGGAGATTGCTTAAGTCCACTATTGTTCCTAATCTATATGGATCAAATTTGGAAAATATGTAAGCGAAGGACTCCTAGAACCTTGATCGGATACCGAAACATAACACCGGTACTAGCACAGGCTCTGATCTATGCTGACGATATAGTACTAATAGGAAATACCCAGGAGCAACTCCAGATAGCAGTGAC
This sequence comes from Triatoma infestans, assembly GCA_011037195.1. NCBI lineage: Eukaryota > Metazoa > Arthropoda > Insecta > Hemiptera > Reduviidae > Triatoma > Triatoma infestans. Next base: position 14,380 of record JAAEAF010010290.1, read on the forward strand.
TGAATGTGGGAGGAGCTGCGCCGCAAAGGATTGATCACTAATACCTCCAAAAGTAAGGTAATGTGGTAGGGAGAGATGAGGAATCATCATTCCGAATTATATGCAATGGAGAAGTTACTTACTGCAGACAGCTACTTACTTCGAATATCTAGGATAGTGATCAGTCTGGCTGGCAGAATTGATCAGGAGGTATTAAATAGGATAAAGAAAGCTAACGACGTATTCTACCAAATAAGCAACACACTGATTGAAAAGCAGGAGTGAAAAGGCAGAATAGTCCTGATGCTAAATTGGTACTATATAAAACGGTATTCTTGCCTATGCTCCTTTATGGTGCTGAAAGCTGGACGGTGCTGAATAGGCATGCCAGTAAGCTGCCGACGGTGGAAATGCGCATCCTGAGGCGCATCCTGGGTAAAACTAGGAGGGATTGCATCAGGAATGCGCGAATTAGAGAAGATCTCTAAGTTCAGCCGACGCCGCAAATTTTGGAGGCCCAACAGTTGGGATGGTTTGGCCAGTTTTGAGAATGGAGGGTAGGCACAAGACCAAACAAATACTTGATGGCAGACCCATTGCAAGAGAGCAAGAGGTACACGTCGACTCATGTATGAGGAATATATTAAAAGACTCGGCCACGCAAGAGGGGAATCTCTTACGGGGATAAGAAGGATGGCACGGGATAGGGACCGGTGGAAGGGCTAGATTGGGGCTGCTTCTTGACGGCACAAAGGAGATAGGGAAATAGGTTGAAAAAAAAGTCCTCAGATTTACCAATGGAAAAATAATAGTACTGCTAAAGATTACATAAATGTAGCTTAGTTTGAAAGGATTTTAAATGATGAGTTTAACACTTGACCAATAATGAGAAATCGACTAAGAATTAAAAAATAGTAAATAATTTATATTTTACATGGGTGTGGCTAATGATTTATAATAATTTATTTGTTTATTTAGAAATTTACATTCCGTATAATCATCATGTATTACTTAATTATTAAATGTAATTTTTTTAAATGGCCGAAATTTTTTGCTGATAGGTATATATACAATATGATCGTATAATTTATAATACACGGAAATGGCACTTTAGTAGCATGCTAACTTCACCATGCCCACAAAACCAGCCTGAAATGTATTTTCCCTCAAATATATTTCAAATAAGATGTATAGTTGGTATGATACCAAGTTTAAATAAAATCATTGGAGTCGTTTCCCTTAGAGGAAGTAAACGAATATCTTATAGAGAGGTGTTAAGATATTTACTTAATCAAGATAAAAGATTCCATTATCTAGAATTACAAATGCATATTTATTTAAAATAAGGAATAAACTTTAAAAATCTAGACAATTTTGGGCCAGATTATGTTCAATTATTAATTAAAATGTCATGGAATTTTATATTTCTATTACACGCAATTTATATGAAATTGCTAATTTCCTCCATATACGTATTAATAAAATTATACAAGCAAAATGATGGTTTGAGCTACTAATTGATTTAAAATTCATTAATTACTTTTAAATATGGTTAGCAATTTTGTACATTTCTATTTCACGTTGTTTCACTATTTCTAAATTTAAATATAATATCTGATTTACATGAAATTTTAATTAGAATATCATGTGCAGGTACCTCATATCCCTAATCTAACTAAATAACAAAACTAAACATTTGAATTTTATAGTAATTCATTTTTGTTTTTTAAAATAATTATATTTTCAATACGTAATAAAAACTGTAATAAATAAATTTATTTCTCGAATATTCGCTTGAGGGCTAGAAAAGACCACTTTCTAGATTCTAGTGACACCCACCACTGCAACATCTATCAGGAAGTATCTAGGCCATTAACTTGAAGGTTTCAGTCAAAATTCATCAACCGATCGTAGGACTTTGCTGAAAGGATCCCTTTTTCAATTTTGTTTTAATATTTTTGAAAACGATCGTAACTATCATCCACAAATGTATATAGAGGGTGTAGAATAGTGGCCATATAATCCGACAGTCAGGCAGCCCTGAAGGCACTCTCTTCACACCAAATAGTCTCAAGACTGGTTTGGGACTGCCTTTCTGCCCTAACCGAGGTTGGTGCTCGGAATAAGTTGACACTCGCCTGGGTGCCGGGACATGCGATGTTCTCCTTGGTATCGAAAGGGAGGACGCCTTGGCGAGGGAAGGCTTCGGGATTAACATGCGACACACTCATGTTAACATGTTACGTGTTAAAGTAATGACAAAATGCTACCCTAACAAATTTAAGGAATTGAGTTTTTACCGTGAGCTTATCACAAGGTCAGATATTTCGTTTAGTTCCAAGAGATCAGTCAAGATTTTTATTTAAATCAATATTACTGAATTTTTTGTATACATTTTCGAGATTTTTTCTATTTTCTCAAAACTAGTAGTATTATGCCTGTAAAAGCTAATTAGATACTTATTTATGATCTTGATGAAAATGGTGAAAAGTGTGAAAAAAAGCTGGAAATGAAATA
>JAAEAF010010291.1:0-14796 GCA_011037195.1 Triatoma infestans
GAGCAGCATCTGAAGACTTCGCTACCACTGCTGGTTTGAGGCAAGGGGACCCCCTATCGCCGGTGTTATTCAACCTGTGTCTCGAGAAAGTTTTAAGAGGTATAGAAATAATCCAAACGGGTCAATTTATAACAGCATGGTGCAATACAGCATGTATGCAGATGATGTTGTTAGTGTGGCAAGATCAGAGGTGGCTTTGACGGACGCTTTTAGGAAATTTGTAGAGGAAGCAAATAAACTCGGTCTAGATATCAACACTGAGAAACCAAAAGGTATGAAATTATCCAAGAGAGAAAACAGGCAGGTGATATCTATTAATTTAGCAGGTAGCACGTTCGACATAACGGACTCCTTTACATACCTAGGTGCTATATTAACTGAGAGAAATGGTTGCGTCGAAGAGATCAAGGCTAGATTGGCTGCGAGTAACAGATGTTATTTTGCGTTAACTTCTTTGTTAAAGTCACGGACATTGTCTAGAAAGGCAAAGCTGAAAATATACACCACCTGCATTAAGCCAATAGTGACTTATGCCAGTGAGACATGGGTGATACGGGGATAGTAGAGAGGATGCTGAATACATGGGAGCGAAAAGTGTTGAGGAGAATATTTGGTGCCGTACGCGAAGGGGAAATATGGAGATGCAGGAACAATATAGAACTAAAAATGTGTTTCTCTGAGGCGGACCTAGTGGCCTTTATAAAAAAAAAGGCAGATTACGTTGATTAGGTCATGTCCAAAGAATGAAGAAAGAGAGGGGTCCTAATCGAGCTTTAGAGGGACATCCAGGTGGTAGTCGCCGTTCGAGGAAGGCCTCGAGTAAGATGGCTGCATATGTGGAGAAGGATTTAAGAACCTTGCAGCTAAGGCGCTGGCGCATAAAGGCGGAGAACAGAGAGGTATGGTCAGAGATTGTGGAGGAAGCCCAGGTCCTTCAAGGGCCGTAGTGCTAAAAGAAGAAGAAGAAAAATGATAATAGATAAATTATCAAAAACCATGATATAAAAATCGCATTTTTCTGACTTAAGTTTTAACCTTCATGCGATCAAACTTTAGGGTTCATTCAAACATTCTAACATTTACCGCCGCCTAGAAAATTTTCTGAGTTTTTTGGAATCTTGTCGGATAAGACTAAACGATTTTCTTTACTTTTAATGCTAATTGCACATATATAAATCTCCATTTTTATGGCCAGCCCAACTAAACATTGTAACGTTGTTGCAATTTTAAAGAAAATTTCTTGATTAAATTGTATTAATTAGTGTAAGAGAAAGTTGTGTGAGTGTTTCACACCAGATTTTTTTAAAGTATAAACTACAGTGTTCCGGATCTTAGCGGATTTGTAACATTATCGTCAGTCTTTTATATAATTAATTCAATTCAATTCAATTATTTATTTATTGCACAAAAGAAAATAACATTTTTATGGTAAGAAGTTGAGTTGATAATCAACTAAAAGTTTTATAATATAATTAAGTGTAACTAACCTTTTGCACAAGTGATTTTGTGCATTTATATTGTATATATCGTTCAGCTGACGCTAGAAGTGCACAAACAGTGTCTACATTAATGCAGCATTGTACAAAACCTGCACAAGCTCTTCGAAGTTCATCTAATCCATAATAATCGGCTGCATTCATTACACCTAAATTGAAAACAATTGTTTTTAATTAAATTTTATTTTTAATGTTTTTCTTAATTATACGTACATTATAAGCAAATTCTTTCTTTTTTTTTAATTTAAGGCACGTCAACATCTATGGTCATTGGTACCCGGAGCTTTCTCAGTGCACTGCCGGCCTCCGGTCAGTGTTCCCTCGTAACAGACGACACTGTCCAATACCGGACAGTGAGCTGTAGAGGCTTCTAGGAAGAAAAAAAACTAAGGGTAGCCACAGCTGGACTCGAACCCGGGACCTCCGCGTGGGAGTCCAGTACGCTAACCACTAAGCTAATCCCTTCCCTTATGAATGTATTGTTATTTTATAATAAATGAAAAAGGATTCTCTTTTTGCAGTATACTAATTTACTAGCTTTCAATCGGTTTTTCCAAATTCCTTGAAGCCCACTTGGTAATTATCTGAATTAAAGTTAATTTAACTAAATTCAAAGTAAGTACTGGAGCAATAAGATCAAGTACCTTATTTGACTTTAATAATGGTTCAGATGGCTTTAATGCTTTTAGTACTACTAAATTTTCAAATGCTACTATCATAAATACTACTCAAAAAAAATGGATACAGTGCTCTATTCGATAAGTAAAGGTTAAGTGATCCGAGGTCCAGGAAAACACCTACATTACTTTCTAAAAGAAATTGAAGTTTTTCATCAGGATATTATAAAGTATCTAAATAAATTTTCAAAGGTGGCAATCGAGAAGTCGTTTGCAATAAGGGGCAGGAAGAAGTGAGGGGACAGTTGATGAGTGCAGTGTTGGGATCCCGCTAAACGCGTTAAACCCTACCATGTCCGGACACAACACCAGGCTCAACGGTCCCTTAACCCATACCAGTTCCCGTTATAAAATTCTGTGTTTTTTGGTTATTATAGTTGTTGTGTTTAATATTTTTATTTGTTTTAAAAGTTTATAAATTAAACATTTTTAAATTATCATTTAAAAACATATGTTTGATGAAGGACATGAAACAAGAATATACACAAATAAATACAGACAAGTACAAAAAAATAAATAAACAAAATACAAAAATAATTACATTCTTTCATGTATTACTCAACAAAAAATGCTCTTTTAAATGAAGTCTTTATGGCATAGCCTAAGCCGCCTGCCAGGAGTCCTGTCTTTTATTATTATTATTATTTTTATGTTACAATTTTCAGCTATTGTAGACCATAATTAATAAAAGTTAAATGCTTTAATTAGTTTCCATCTGTACCTGCATACAGCAAATTTCGCGAAATTGTTTAAACTAAGCCAATTTGCCTCATTTAAAATCTTGATAGGTGCTCCTAAGTATCTCATCCTAAATTCTTTTAAGAACAAGGCATGTAGCAAGAAATTGTTTCAACATTTTCTAATTCCCTCAGATTACACATTCATAACACCTCTCTCTCTCTTCCTCCATGGCATAAAATTTAGATTTAGGAGTTCCCTTCTTGCCATTATTATATTTCTAATTAAATCTATATTTTCATTCATAGCCAATTTTTTATTGTAGTCTTAATTGTGCATAAAGTTGACCTTGCTTTATCTGCCCACATTTCTTTTGGTTCCACAGCTCAGTTTTTCCAATAACAGCCCGCATCGCTTTCTTTTATTTATTTATTTTACAGGTTTAAGTGTAATATTCATAATTTTTTTTTTCCTAATTTTAAGGGGTGTGTATAATTGATAGGCCCTATTCTATATGGAGAAAGTATTGTAAGCTAATCCCTTTCTTCTCTAGTAAAGTTGAAACTCAGCAAAAATTTGAGTTAACTTAGTAGTATTAACTTTGTAGAAAAATATTCCAAAAAAAAAAAGATGTTAATTTTGTAAAAACTGGTAACCTTATGCTTATCTTAATCCTTTTATGTCTGAAAAACACTCTGACAATTAAGAAGCCGAATTTATACTAAATAATGAATAGCTACTGACAAATGATAACTTAAATAGCATTTTTTGTGGTTGAGTTGGTTTTTAATAGTTATTGCAGATTGTGAAGAAAACTAAAGATAAGAGTGAGAAACTATAACTATCTAGGAACGGCTAGATATTGCGCCATTAAATACATGAATTCTGAACATATAAAGCAGTATATTCCTTTCCGAACAGTAAAGTTAATATAAGTTTATTCTTACCAAGTAATGTTCTAGGTTGTAAGGTTACACAACCCGTATGGATATATTCAATCAGTTGACGAAATACATCAGGTTCAAATTCTTCAATAATCAATGTATGATGTTGATTTGAGGATGGCTGTAAAACAAATTTATTATCATTTAAAATAATTTAAATTATATCTATATTTTGCCTTTGGTTATATTTCTGAATGTAAGTGGCATTTTCAAGTAGCACTTAAAGAAAAAAAAAAATTATTAAAAACCCTGATGCAGAGCTAAATATCTTCTTCAAATTGAAACTGTGTTTTTTTTTTTAACTTAGCATAATTAAATTCCTGAAATGCGCTTCCCATTTGACCACTGCAAATTGTCACCGTTATTCTCCGATACTTTCTCAAGAGCAAACAAGCAAATGTTTAGTGTCACGTGAAGTCAAAAGTCCAAATGAAGAAGGGATTCTAAAAAAAAAAAAAAAATATTTTGGCTGACATTTCTTGCAGGGTCCCCAATTTTCTCGGCCTGCACACTTCCGATTTTATGGGCTTTTATACTCTTATAGAAATTTTGTATATGTTTTTATATAATTAATAAAAGTGGATCTTGACTGGGTAAGGTTTTGTTGAAGATTTGTTGTATTGGACGCCCCATTGAATTCGGTATAGAATTTTTGCAAGGCACTAAGTAATATTAATTGCCTATCCCAAGTCCAAGCATTCTTTTGGAGAATCTCTAACTTTACTTGAGTTTGACATGCGTGCTAGGAGCAAAATTTGCGGAATGTGGAAGTGAAGATTAAAGTGCAATGTGTATTAATGCAGCATCTTGCTTATTGCATTATTATTCTGTACAAAATACGTGGAACTTAAAAGGCATCCATTAGCTTCAATTGTAGTTTAAAACAAAATTCATATTTCTTCTATTTTTAAGTGAGCCTTTCTCTACTTTTAAGTCTAACTATTTTATACACAGCGATCAATTTTATATATATAGCTTAAATTGGTTCATTCGAAGTTATACTTTTTTTTTTTGTTACCCAATCGTAACACTGAATATTAAAAACCTTTCTTTGTGCAAATATTGCATGACAATAGTGCCATCTCTACTACAGATGAGATGTTCTCTACTTCAAACAATGAAAAATAATATAATAGATAAAATTCAATACAAGTGTTATATAAAAAAAAAATGTTGAACGATCATGCATTTTTATTAACTACATTTATGATTTAAGATTTTTCAGAAAAAGAAAGATTACTGAAGTTGTGGAAAAAAAAATTGAAAGAATTTAAAAAAAAAAGAAAAGAAAAAGTATCCTTAAAATGAAGATTACTTAATCAGGGACGGACGCAGATTCTTCTGTTTTTCTGGAAGTGATTGAAAATTTGTGGATGGATCAAAATTTTTTTCCTGGACAATTTGTAAAATAAAATGTGTGAATAATGATTGTTCAGAGAGAGCAATATTGTAGTAAATGTACTCTCTCTAATATGGTAGATAAATGGATACATGCTATAGTTTTATTGGTTTTGTAAAGAAGAAAATATTTTTATGTCTGATTTTTCGAGTATTTGCCAAAAATTCAGGTGTACATAGTTCCCTGCGTCCGCCACTGTATTTTACATGATAGAAGTAACATTTAGAAGATTGTTAGAGAAAATTACAAAATTATAAATAAAATAATTAAATCAATTTTAATTTAATAATAATTTTACATAGTTATTTACACAAATTAAAATTGTCACTAACTATATTTACCCTTGGATACAAATACTGGCGTTTTATGCAAATGTGAGAATGTAAAGAGTTGTTCACAAAAAAAAATGGCCAAAATCTAGGGCATAATTTTTAAGAGTAAGTTAAAAATTATTCATAATCATAATCCCCATTTGTACCGCCTAGGCAGTGTTGGGGGCTTATTTATAGAAGGCAATCCACTTTTGGCGATCCTGGGCGAGTTCATTTCTTCTTTTCCAATCCATGCCTCTTTTTCTCATGGCTTCCTTAGCTCCTTCCTCCCATTTTAGTCTGGGCTCTCTCCTGCCGTCCACTTTGGCGTTGTAAATGAGTCTGGCAGTTTCGACTAGGTTCCATGCGCAGTAGGTGTCCCAGCCATCTCAGTCTGTTTTGCTCAATCTTTTCAATGGCTGGCTTGATATCAAGATTTGACCTATTGCGACATTGCGAACTCTGTCTCTCCTAGTTTTGCCTTCCACTTTCCTTAGATAGCGCATTTCGGAGGCTTGGATTTTCGACAGATGCTTGGTAGTCAGTGCCCACGACTCACTAGAGTATATCAGAATAGGGAGAAACTTCGATCTGTACACAGCCATTTTTGCACTCTTACTCATTTTTCGACGGTTCCCGAAGCCTCTTCTGACAGCCTCGAACATCCTGCTTGCTGCTCGCACTCTCTCAGTGATTTCGCTATCGAAGAAGCTGTTGCCCTGTAAATGAGCTCCAAGGTTTCTACTTTTTCAATTATTTCTCCATTTAACCTTATCACTCTTATTGCTCTTCCAGTCTTCTTTCCCATCTTCATCACTTTCGTTTTAATCGGGTTGATTTTCATGTTAATTTCCTTCAGTTTGTCTTGTAATACTTTTAAATTTTACTGAAGGTCTGAATCGCTTTCAGCTAGAACAACCAGATCGTCTGCAAATGCGAGAATTGACAGGGTAACTTGTCTTAGGCTTAGATGTCCGAAGTGATTTTTTTTCCTTTTGCCTTTTTAATGGCCGTGTCTAGGACTAAAATAAACAAAAATGGGCTTAAACTACATCCTTGACGAATTCTTACCGAGGTTTCAAATTCTGGCGAGATGTGATTAGCAAATCGTACAACATTCCTTGTTTTCTCTAACAAACTTTTCATTGCTCTATCCACGCCATTTTCTCTTAGAGCCTTATATATATGTTCTTTCCTTACCGTTTCAAACGCTTTGACAAGGTCAACGTAGCAGACGATAGCTCTTTTCCTTTTTCGATTGCTTTTTCAAAGATCAATCTCATTGTAAATATAAGCTCTTGTGTACTTCGATTGTTGCGAAATCCATACTGCTCTTCTCCGAGCGTTTGTTCTACTTTTTTCCTAATTCGCTTTTCAATTACTTTCGCATAAAACTTGCTCGGTACACTCAAGAGAGATATTCCTCGGTGGTTATTACAGTTGTTAAAAATTATTAAAAACCTTAAATAAAAAATATTATCACCTTTAATTTGATGTATTTGTTTTTCAACTAAAAAAAAAAAAACAACTCAAACAGAAAGACAAAACAATCTTCATTCTCATAATATGAATACTGGTTTTAATTTCTTTTGTTTCTATGAGAAAAAAATATTGCTTGATTTTTTTGAAATTGTGTTCTCAGGGTAATACATGTTTTCAACTTCTCAGTTTATTTGGCCTTAATTTACAGATAATTTTTCTACAGTTGATTTTGATATCTGGTGAAACTTGTGGTGATATCTTAACCTAGTGTTTCTTTAACAAAATATTCACCTAAATGAAATCTTCAATCATTTCTAGTGCATATGTTCTTTTAAGGTTGTCTTAATATATAAATTGTATATTTTTTTTTTTTTAGAGGTTTGTATTTTTATTTTTTTTTGTTTCAATAAACGAAAACGGTAAAAAGTTTTTTTAAATTGTCAAATCTCTCAAATGTTTACAAAACATATAAAGTTGTTGTGGTTCGGTCTGTAGAGCTGGAAAGTATCAATAGATATTTTCCGTGACAGCCTGGTTCTTTTTGTGGTCATCGACGCTGTTTTCAGGCAGGACCAGGATGTTTTTGTCAAAACAGTGTGGTGATGGGAGAACGCCTGAAACCGGTCGATGACCACAAAAAGAAGCTGGCTATCATGGAAAACATCTCTGAAACATACAAAACACAACCATTTTTTTCATGTAATTTATGTCGATTTAATTTAACCTTTTGAATTCAATAAGATTTTACAATATTTACACTAAATCTAGATACTTTTGCCAGCATTAAAATTGACTATGCAAAAGACCAGACCATATAGGAATTATTGTTTCCAATCCTAGACCTTCAGTGCTATTCCCGATTTTCGATCTACACATTGAAGCTCCTAAGAAAATTGAACACGGATAATTCCCACCAAATACAAGAGTTTTTCACTAACTCAGCTAAACAGCAGCTTCTATAAACAAAAGAAACTATGCCTGATTTAGAAACTGACTTATTATCTAGCACTGTTCGATTGTATCCAAGGTAAAATTTGTTTCATGATACATATTTGTTTCTAATGAAGTATAATATTTGCTCAAATTACTCATATTATATTCGTTTAAAAAAATAAATAAATAAATAAATAAAATAGTATGTATAAATTAATGTCATGCCTTAAAACAACAAAAAGCCAACACTATATATATATATATATATGAATGAAATTTATTTAAAAGCACATTCCCTTCGTATATATTTATTTTTGAAATTTCCATTTTTTAGTGGTTTCTAAATTTTGTAGTATTTGTGATTTCAAAGGAAGAGGAACAAGAAATAATGGTTTATATTTATAAATGGTATGCAGAAAATATTGTGTGCTTAATATAAACATTTTATTACCTCTTGTATAGAAGCTAACTGTTGGGTGTACCCAGAACGCTGTGAACACCAAACATAACTAATACATACTACATTCCCGTTTTATCTATTTTTTCAATTTTGGGGCAATTAATTATAAATTTAATAAGGCAATTTTTTTTTTTTTATATATAATTCAGGGTGTCCTACAATAGCAACATAATCAAAATAACTTGGGAAAACATTTAGAGGTATTAAAATTCTTCACAAGTCCAAATTTATGGAATTCATTGAACTCGTAGTTAGAAAAATAAAACATTTCATGATAATGGAGTATCATTATAAGTAGTCAAGCAAATTATATGATTTCCTTGTAAGTCATTAATTATTATATTTTTTTAAAAGTGAAATTATCATTATTATTATTTGTCTTTGGGGAGGGATTCAAAGCCTCTGGTCCCCACATAGCTCCCCAAAGTAAAACAAAAACAAGGCAAGGAACAGAAATCCAGACCCGGACCTAATTCACCTAAGATTTACAGCAGTCTGAAAAAAAAAATCAGACAATAAATCTTAAGGGGGCCTAATCAGGTATGGTGACTTAAAACGGAGCAGGAGACAGCCAAGAAGTGCCTCAGTGGAGTACAGAGGCTGGCGTGCCTCCTTATTACGGGCACTTTTAAAAGTGCTCCGACAACTGCACTGTAGGTGCTGCTGGGCTTGGCACCGCTGCACTTATTAGTGCAAGCGGAGGCGGGGGCCAGTGCACACAGATTGCGCAACAATGGTCTTTGGAGGCAGAGGGGCTCCTTAGCCAAACACTTGGACATATTGCTAAAGGTCAACCCGGGCCCGGTGTTAGACATGGCCCAGGATAGCATCTATCCAATATATAACTTCTAGGTTCCATTTCGGGTGTTCCTAGGTGTCTCTAGGGCGGAATGGTCCAAAGGGTGGGAAAAACGCTACCGGACAGGACCTCTGTGGTTTACAGACTGTTCTAGGATGGATTGGGAACTGGAGCAGGAGTGTATGGAATGAGGCCGCAGGTACTCATTGAGAGGCCGTTGGGCAGGTATTCTACTATATTCCAGGCTGAAGTTTTTGCCATTAAGGTCTGTGCCGAGGAGAACCTGCGTGGAGCCCCAATGGGCAGGGTCATATGCATTTGCTCGGATAGTCCGGCCGCACTGAAATCCCTAGAGGCTAGGCTTACAGAACTACCTCATCCGTAGTGAAAGAATGTCGTGAGGCATTGGTGAGACTCTCCAGGCACAACAAGGCACAGCTGCTATGGGTGCCTGAACATGCAGGGATTGAGGGTAGTGAGACAGCTGATCAACTGGCCAGGAACGGGGCAAACTCTCCGTTCATTGGTCCAGAGCCGGTCCTGGGGATAACTGCGAAGCGATTCGTGCAGCGATTAGAGAGTGGTGTCGCAGTAAGCATGAAGAGCTCTGGAGGAGGAGCCCGGGTGTTATACACAATAAGAGGATGATGCCAGGACTGTGTAAACGAAGGACCAAAATGACTCTTAGTCTGAGGAGGAGCCAGATCTCTCTGGTGACGGGACTATTTACGGGTCATGGTAGGTTCAGGAAACATCCGTACAAGGTAGGGCTCATTCGAGCGGAACCCTTGTGCAGATTATGTTAGGAAGAGGACACCACCTCTTGTTTGATTGCGTTGCAATAATTAAATTGAGGTATGAGACCTTTGGTACGTTGCGACCTGAGGAAATAGTAGCTCAAAATAACCTGGTGGTGAAAGCCTCAAACTTCTTAAGGAGGGAGGGTTTGTCTACTAGGAACTATCGGGTACGGCACAATAAGCCTCTGTTGGCTGCAGTGCCAGGATATAGCCCACCCGAGGTTGGTAATAATAATAAGGGGAAACACTCTCAATTCTCCATTGAATGGAGAATTCCATTGATTTATTCCATTGAAAGGTCCTGAATCTAATTTCCTCACAAACCAAGCAATCTATCCAATGATTTTTTTGGGGTGTTTCTTGCTCTGCCTCATTACCTAGTGGGATCTGATTCAACTGCCATGCTAGTATGGAATCCAATCAGATGCGATGTATATTCTGGAATTTACAACATTTATTAAGAACAATAGTGGATTAGTCCTAATACAAATCTTACTTTAAAGAGTTTTATCACAAGAGTGCACATGGATCGGCCGGCCCTCCAGATCAAATTAGAATAGATTTTGTTCGATAATATTTAGCAATTCAAAGATAATATTACTGTAGCGATAGTTGGAAGAAGACATGTTCTATCTTTTTTTTAAAAAAAAATGTATTATTTGATTGTAAAAATAAAACCTGACATTTCAGAGTAGCAAATCTCTGATTACTCTGCAAATATCAAAAGGGTAATTAGGAGATTCATCTCAATTTTTTAAAAAAAGGTTTTCTGGATCGCATCATTTCACTTTTCTCAATTTAATTTTTTTTTGTTTTTTTTAAATATTTAGGAAAAAAAAAATCGCAAGCGTTCAATGACTTCTATAAAGTTGTTACTTCGAAGTATATTGAAATCTCTAAAAGTTTCAGGAGGTTATTTTGACTATGCTATTTTTTTTACAGAGGACAACCAATAATAATTGTGCATTCAGCATTGTATCAACTATAAGCAATATTGGTGAACATCTAAAGCAACTATAGGTGATATTTTAATTGTGAAGAAACAGTGGATGTGTATTATATTCCAGAACTATTGCGATTAAAAAAAACATTTTCAAACAAGAAACAATATAAAGCAATTTTTCGGTCAAATTAAACATCTTATGCAATAAAAAATTTAATACTTTTGCAAATCAAATTAAATTCTTTTCATATACTTTAACAGTAAGAACAGTCTTTTTCTAAAAAAACTTTAATTTGATTGAAAAGTTTAATTTAATATTGTTGAATAAAAAGAAAGAAGCTTAATTTGATTACTGTAATAAATTAAAATGTGTGTAATCTTAAACCTCATTTTATTAAGGTTTATTGTTAGGGATTCTTTAAATCTATCAAGTATTTTTTTTTTTTTACAACTGAACACTAAAATGTTCTTTAAACAGTTTTAATTTAACAGTTGATATAGTTTTCCAGTAATAATTAAGCTTGATACTTTCCATGGACAAACAATTCGAAGAGGACCTTTCAATTATGATTTATATAGAAACTTGTAGCTTCTATCCTTTGCATCATGGCTGATCCGAAAAAGGCGAAAAAAAAAGGAATTAAAACTGAACCTGGGCTTTAGGCAACGCTTTTGTGAAATATAAAATTTACAAAGATAACTAGAATTAAATAATTCATTCATATGTTGTGACACACAGTTTTACTGATCAAAATAATTAAACAGAAACAAAAATTAAATAATTAATTAAAATAAGATGTGAGCTATAAATAATAAACTTTTAATATTATTAAATAAAAAGAATGGTGAGTGGATCGCAAATACAGCCTTCTGATTCGCGAAATATTTTGAAACTACTAAAAAGACTAGCCCTAAAAAACTATAAGCTATTTTTTTCCTATGCTGGGCAGCCAGACTTAGACGCGTGAACATCCCATATTGGGAAAATCCCATATTCTTGTGGTTTACAAAAATGTTTTAGGGTAGAGAGGAAATGGATGCCGAAGTTTGACGTCTCGGTTAGCGTAGACAAGCTAGCCAAAAATTGTAAATCGGAAGAAGATATATGGATTCTAGAATCTTAATTTTCTCAGATTGCCAAATTTAAGATTGGAATAGAACTGCATTAAAATCTTCCTGGCACATAGGGCATAGGGCATCAGACCTGGAGCACGTAGGGCATAAAAGAACGAGAGCTATGACGTTTCCATTGCTGATGAGGGCCACACCACAATTACAAAATGATGATTGAAATCTGGTGATATCTTGGATGATTTATGAATGGAAACTTTTTTCTCAAAAAGAAAGTCAAAGGCAGAAGAAAAAGTTTATCAACAGCTATTCGCCTAGATTTTTTCTGCAAACTACTCCAAGAAATCTGTGGCCACGAGGACGATTGTAGATCTGATTTTTAATGGCCAATTCTGAACATTACATGCCTGGTAGGAAGTACCATTTTTTTGAGGTTTTATTGTTTGAGGATGAGGCATTTGTTGTGTCAACGAGAGTAGGTCTTCTTTGTTCCGGGCTTGATTCCTCGGAAAAGAAATAGCAATTTATTCCTAAGAGCTTTAATAAGAATCGTTTTCCGGACTCCTATCCCAACAAACAGACAGGAATGGAGAGTAACTCTAAGAAGTGTGTGATACCATAGACTCATCGGGTGACCAGGCTGGATAACCAACCACATTTGAAATAGTCTATATGAGCCGGATAATAAAATTCATTAACTTAAACCTAAGTGGTAGCGCGCAGGACTCCTACGCAAAAGTCCCACATTCAAATCTGGCTGTGCTGCCCTAAAAATTTCTCTTCCTAGGAACCTCTACAACTCACTGGAAGGCCTACAGAGCACTGATAAGGCTCGAGGAACACAATTAATCTTTTAGGCCGCAGTGCACTATCCCCTAAAAGAATCTATCTATCTATCTAAACCTGTGTTTCATTTTTAGTTGCCCTACATCATCACGATCTTTTCCACATCAAATATGATTTTTATGTTAAATATTTCAGATACTTCACGCAACATTTTAATATTTTAGATTTAGCGTATATTATGAGAATTGTTTAATGGAGTATATTAAAACAAAAATAAAAAGGATTACTTGAGCAGCAGCATTCTGAAGATTTAGCAGTGGCTCTGAACTCCTTTTGAGAAATAGACGGAGTTTATTCTCCTTAGGCGGAGCCTCCTTCTTACGTTGAGGACTGGGTGCTTGATACAGCATTTTATGAAATACTCTGAAGAAGAAGAATAATTGTTTGGCTTTAAACATTTATTTAATTAGAATTTAAATTATTTTAATTATATAACCTGCTTCTGGCTGCAAGTACAGCTTTAACTGCACAAACTGGCTCTCTAGTATCGCCAACTAAAAATGTAACATCACATAATTCAGGCATACTCGCTAAGAACTTCATGTCCTCAGCAAGCCCGGTCTTATTTTCGAACGTAGACAAGTCTGGCTCGTCCAACAGTTCCACAGCAGCCATTACCTCCGGCATATCTGGACTACTGTCGGTTATCTTGTCTATTTTGTTTGTTTTTTTCCTTTTTTTCTTGAAAAATTTATTTCATAATATCTGAAAAAAAAACCTGCAATGAGAGACCGTAAAAATTGGGTTTTCTAAATTAATGTAACATACTAACTAACTAACATTAACAATGATATTCATTTTTCCTAGTATTGTACCTATTAAGGACTTGTCTAGCCTATTCTTTATCTTCTTACTTTCTTATACTGTTCTATGGGCTAGTATTGTAATCGTATCATACTTTTGCAATCCAATTTACACCGAAAATACATGTTTTAAAGTCACCTGAGTCCGAAAAAATAGTTTTTGATAGTGGTCTCTATGTGTGTTTAAACTTAGTATATAAGCTATATATATAAAAAGTTATAACTTTTATTTGGAAACACATCTCCGGAAAAAAAATCATTTAAGGGACTTTTGATGAAGAAATAAATAGGTTATGATTCCCTCCAAAATGATGTTTTAGGTTATTATACAATTCTATCATCTGTTGCCGATAACCTTAAGAGTATAATAATGAATAGCCAGGGATAGGCAGAGATGGCGCTCCTTATGTAAAACCACTACACTAGACGGTAGATGAGGTCTCGAATAAGAGAGAGACAAAGAAATATGTTGCCAAAAAGTCCGAGTTTAAAGAAAATCAATTTCGATTGACCGGAAATGCATTTTTACTAAACATTTTACTACTTTTAAATTTAGTATTTTAGTTTAATTTTTACTACAAGTTTTTAAAGTTTCTACAATTTTCTCTGAAAATGGCTCCAATCAAGTTTTTTTTTAAACTTTGTAAATCGACTTCACATATACAACTTTTATTTGAAGCATTTCACCGAGAAAATTCATTTAAGGGAGCTTTTAGGGGAGAGGTGGCGTTTTATTTTCCATTAAAATTTTATTTCAGTTTATTATATAATTCTATCATCTAAATAATATTAATCAAAATTTAAATATGTTACCCAAAATTCCGTTTTTTGAAGTTGACCGGAAATGTGTTTTTTCTTGATCTGTTTTTTCCAGTTTTTGCGATTCCCCCCCCCCCCCCCCACAAAGGATTACAATAAACATTTCTTACTTAATGCTGTATTTATGAGGAGTTTTCCCCCGATCCACATAAAAAAAAAACCCTCACACAACTTTCTCTTACTCCAGTTTTCAAAATTATAATTGACAAATTTTATAGTTTTTGATCACCAAATTTAATGAAATTCGTCAAAAACTGAAAAAAACTGTCTAGTAAAAGCGCACTTCCGGTTTATTAAATTTTCTTGAAACTCGGAATTTTAGCAATCTATTTATT
>JAAEAF010010292.1:0-11216 GCA_011037195.1 Triatoma infestans
TGATTTGTGTAGGTAGCTTGTGGCGGGAGCGTCTTAGCGAAAAGGGCTTGTATGTATATACAGTTAAGAGATAGAGATAGAAGTATTAAGAATAATTAAGAAGTCACCACTGTTTATAAATAATTATATTATCTCTTAGTAAATTTAAGTATATTACAATATCACTATTATATCTAGAATAAAGGCAAATATCTATCATTGGCACTAAGCGATTCCTGAAGTGTACTGTTCTGGCTTTGGAAGCAGAATTACGACTTAGTAGTTTGAAGGCTGAGTTTAGACTGTCTACTCTTTACTCTTTGAAAGCTAATGTTAGACTCTCTTCTTTGGAATTGCTCTCTCTCTCGCGGGGGAATTCTCTTATACAAAAGAGTTACCCTAACGGGATTTTGTGCCTTTGTTTAATGATCCGAATTTACAGTACCTGACAGTAAAATACACTCTTTTTGAAGTTAAATTCACAGCTCTAAGATAATTATAAAATATTAACACAAGTACAATTTTGGATACTATAAAATATTCTAAACTCTAAACTATTATTTTTCGATTTCGTTCTTCCACTACACAAGTTTAGCATGCACAGTGTTGCTGAAGCTCAAGATTTTTCACATTCCTTTGGGTGAGGAAGATGGAAGCATCCTCAATCGTGGAGGTCATGTGCTCCAAGCATATGAGTTCTTTGCGTGCTTACTATAGTGAAATACCACAGATTCCAATGGAGACGTTACAAGGCTGGCTAGTCAGGTAAATCAGAAAACAACATGATACTCTTCTCTCCTCACGGTACTGTCATTCAAACTATGCAACACTCCTAAAAAGGTTAAGCCAAGACATCTAAGAGGCAAGAAAAGAAGGGGCATTAACTAACGGGTATTCAGGTGTAAAAAGAGCGTAGTATAAAAGCGAGTTCCCCTATCAGTCATCATCACTTATACAAAGGTGTACACCAGTGTTACTAGCAAGTCAGTTACGCCACTCTATCACCTTAGGCAACAACTCCTTTATAAGGATTTTCTTTTTTGTAAAGTCCTTAGAGTTTTCGCAGAAGTTCTTTCCTTTTTTTAATACTTTGTATTAAGTAGCTCAAGTCAGCTTTTTACAAATTTATTACACTGCTAACAAAGGAAAAAGTTTGATTTGATGTTAAGTGGAAAAATTTAAAAAAAAAAAACTTTCGTAAAGTCGCACATCTGATTTAACCATTTTTCTTCAAATTTCCATTTTTCGCAGCACATTTAAAATTGCTTCATATTTTATTGGTGGTTGAACCGTAATTCATAGAAATAGCAATATAGAAGTTAAACTCAAATATACAAATTTTCCTACAAAATTTGTTTTAAATTTAAGAAAACTTAAATTTCAGTTTCTTTGTTTGTATAAAATACACAAACTGTGAATAACAATTTCGTAAAATGGTGGATTGTTTTAATTTTGACAGAAAGTTACATGCCGGACCCATCGACGGTAATTATATTTAAATGAACTATCAAGATAGGATTTTCTCGTATTTAAATTTTCTTAAGGAGTGAGAGAGAGTATTGCGATCGTTCCAAAATATTCGATATCGATTTTCTTCGGTAATATAAGTTTTGACGTCCACTGGTGCCAAAAAGTGTTTTTTTTTTTAATTGTTCTAGTGTGAAAGTGTATATGGTTAGTATAACTCAAAAAGCGCAAATCGCGAAAAAGTCTGTCTGTGAGTTTAAGTACTAGCGTGGGACCTGACAATATTATTATTATATAACTGGGTTCCTATGGCGTGGGACCTAAAGCCTACGTGGCTTTTATGTTCCCAATCCCCCGCTCTCATTTATCCCACCTAATAATTCACCCACCCCCCCCGGTAATCTACCAGTTTTTCTACAGTATCCTAAAATATCTTCCACAGTTGTAGTGGAAGAAAGAAATGAATGAAAATAAGAATTTTGGAAAATAGTTTAGCAAAATAATTTTGTGAATTTTAGCTAGTTCAAACAGTGTATTTTAGTGAAGGGGAAAGAGCTAGGTAATATAATTTAGGTCAATGATACTGAAGAGACAAAGGGACTAGTAACAGTTAGGATAAGACAATTTACTCCCTCCAGAAATACCAGCGTTGTTTGAAAAGATTTGTACGAACAAGAGATGGCATTCTTTCAGGACAATCTGCATTCTGCTTTCAAACAAGAACAGTCTGAAATAGAAATTCAATCAGAACACTTGCTCTCTTAGTATCAGAGTTTATTCTAACTAGTTTCAGCATATTAATAAGCATATTACTGTGTTATTAAATAGTATTTAAATATCTTTAAAGATAATATATTTAATTTAATCTACTACCATGGCTCTTTCCACTTTCCTAGAATACACTGTTTGAACTAGTGCTAAAATTCACAAAATTATTTCACTAAACTATTTGCAAAATTCTTATTTTCTTTCATTTCTTTCTTCAACTATACATATGGGACTAGACATCCTCGCCACCAATGAAATGTATTTGATGTGTTGAGTTGTTGTGTGTTTGTTGTAATAGTTGGTGTAGCACGAGCGGTTTACTAAAAGGGCTTGTGTTTGTAAGTTTAAAGAG
Source organism: Triatoma infestans (assembly GCA_011037195.1). Classification (NCBI taxonomy): domain Eukaryota; kingdom Metazoa; phylum Arthropoda; class Insecta; order Hemiptera; family Reduviidae; genus Triatoma; species Triatoma infestans. The sequence continues at coordinate 2,567 of JAAEAF010010292.1, forward strand.
AGAGAAGTAATAAGAATAATTAAGAAAACACTGGTAGATTAATTTAAATATATTCTTTAAAGATATTTAAATGCTATTCAATAAACAGCAATATGCTTATTAATTTACTGAAATTAGTTGGAATAAACTCTTATGTTTTAACTTATATCTGGCACAGTCCTGATATGTTCTAGTGAATATCTGTTTTTAGACAGTTTTTTGAAAGAATGTTCTTCTAATTGTTCGTTCAAATCTTCCCCTGTGAGAAGAAGGGGTAGACAATGCTAACAAGGTTCATGAACTTTTCCTGTAACTGTACTCTTCTACCAGGGTTACCCTTTTGCCACCAAGCTCGCATTTTTCTCATAATTTTCTTCAATTAAAATAGATATAATTTCTTGCATCCATCATATTAAGATGCCCATGTGTGTCCAGTCACTACACCCACCAAGGTCTCAGTCCTATCGTACTAAGGGACAGGAGGTAGTCTGAAACCCCCTGCTGAGTCCCTTTTGCCTGGAGGCACCCCTGCGTGTCCCCCCCAGCATTTATCCAAAACTCTTGTCTCCCAAAGTCTAATCTGACTATCACAGAACCTGTGACGGCAAGAGCTGGCTTGGGACCACAAAAAGTAAGGAGGAATCCCCCTCCCTAGCCAGCCGATTCGACCTCTCATTGCCCTCTATTCCCGCATGTCCGGTACCCTATAGAGCTGCACTTTGCCCATCCGAGCTAAGGTGTTAAGCCTTCTCCTACATTCTCCAAACAATTTTGAACTCCAACACGGCTTGCTCAAAGCCCTCAGTGCGGCTTGATGACTTGACAGTAAGGTTTTGATAAAAATCGGTCAAGCGGAAATAACACTTCACGGAATGGATTTTCAGGGTTTTTTTACGATTTTTTTCGAAAATGACTCCAAAGGTTTTCTTAAAATTTGGAACACTTTTTTTTTTTCAGGAATATTCATTTAAGAAGGGTTTTGGAGTTTTTCATTTGGTGGGGGTTATATTTGTCACTAGAGTTATTTCAGTTTATTATATCACTCCATCCATCTATATACTATTAATTACAATGAAATATGATTCCATAATTACGTGTTTGAAAAAAATTGGTTCACCGGAAGTGTAACTTTTAGGTTCACCGCAAGTTTAACAGCTTTAAAGTGTAACAATTTTTTTGCAACTTTTTTCATAAAAGCACCAACGCATTTCATTAAACTTGTTACACTAACTATGGAATACAGAGCATCCATCATTATTTATGCTTGAATTAGTTTTTCTGAGAAATTCGTTTAAAAGTGTTTTGGGAGAGGAGGTGGGCCTTATGTTTTCCTCTCCTTTTATTATACTATTCTAATATCTACATAATTTTATTGACGAATAAATAAGATGCCGAATTTCCGAGTATATAGAAAATCAGTTCACCGGAAATGAATTTTAGGAAACAGTTTTTTTCAGTTTTACGATTTTTTCAATAAAGATGCCTACTACAGAGACCTATCCAACTTTTGTTTGAAACAGTTTTCCTAGAAAGTTTATTCTAGAGAGGTTCTGAAGGCAGGAAGCCCCCTCCCTCATGGATCCTTCAAAAAATTTGAAGATCACTAAACGTTTGTAAAAATTCAAAGTAAGCCAATTTAACTGTGTAAATAGCATTAATAGTAGTCGCGTGAGTGTTTCACACAAGATTTTATTTAATTTTGGAGCTAAAACTTTAATGTTTAAACTTTAAAAGCCTAAGCTTTTAATTTTGGCACAAGGGAACCTAAAACATGAATTATGTGTAAAATTTAATTTAAAAAATCTGTTCGGAAACACTCACATGACTTTCTCTTACTCCAGTTATCAAAATTATAACTGACAAATTTTCGTCGAAAACTGAAAAAACTGTTCATTAAAAACGCGCTTCCGATTTGCTAAATTCCTTGAAACTCGGAATTTTGGCATCTATTTATTTCTTATTAATTTTCTTTGGATGATAGAATTGTATAATAAACTGAAATAACACTTTAGAGAAAAACATAATCTCACCCCTCCCTTAAAAATGCCCTTAAATGAATTTTTCCATAGAAATGTTTTAAATAAAAGTTGTAGATCTTTGTATGTTTAGTTTATATAGGAAGTTTAAAAAATATCGTCGGAGCCATTTTCGAGAAAATTGTGAAAAAGTGAAAAAAATCATTTAGTAAAGTGGTAAAGTAAACGCACTTCCGGTTAGCCGATTTTTTTTTGAACTCGGAATTTCAATAACATATTCAATATTAATTAACATTATTTAGGTGACAGACCTGTCTAATAAACTGAAATAGCAGTTAAAATGAAAACCTATCCCTCATAACTGCCCTTAAATGAATTTTTCCAGAGAAATGTTTCAAATAAAAGTTGTATTTAATTCTATGTCTAGTTGATATATCAAGTTTGAAGAAAATCACCGGAGCTAAAGAAGTAAAAAAACCAACTAATAAAGTGGTACATCCGGTTGAGGAATTTTGACAGATAACGTACAGTCAGATCTCATGGTGATATCTAATCGGAATATCAAGTTTCAATTTTCTGCGGTTTTTCGTTTTTGAGCTATGCTACTCGCATACATACATACATACCTATATATGTACATATATAAATACATATGTATATATACAGAGTCCATTTCCAATAAACCACTTTTTTGGACTCAAGGGACCTCAAAAGGATATTTCCGGTGAAAACTCGATATCGAAAATTTGACACGATTACAATACTTCCTCTTCTTACTAGGAGTAAGAGAAAGTAAAAATATATAAATTTAATATGTACTAGTGCACATAATCTCAAAATGTACACAAAATCCTTTTGCCATGATTGATACATCGAGTTGTGAATTTTCATATACCAAGAAGAAGAACAATTACTTGACCCAGTCAACGAATCGTACTCTAAAAATAAAAGTAAAGTAATGCCTACTTTTTCAGGCGGGCTCAACGTCCATCTACCAAATTAGGTGTCGTAGGCGGTAGCGGAAGTACCTAATTTACTAATAACGTTTTTTTAAATAAATATAAAATTTAGCAGTTACGAGTATACGTAAGACTCAAACTGGGAACCTCCCACTTAGAAGTCCATGCTCATAATCACTACACCACACGAACACCCTTCTCTTCTCTAAAAATAAAATTTCCTGTAATTACTCTGAAGGAATTTTGGATTTTAGTCTAGTCGAATACCCAGCTCTCTCAATAAAGGCACTGAAAATCTTGTTACACTTTCAACTTCATACTTGTGTGAGCTCGGTTTCTTAACATTAACCAATATAAAAAGTAAGAAACGCGAACAATTTAGACCAAGAATTGATACTAGGCTATATCAAATATTAGACCTAATATCGCTGAAATCTACAAAAGTTAAGAATTTCAGGTATATCACATTTAATAATTTTCGCCTCAACTAAAACTTTAGTGCATTTTGAGTTATAGTTTTTACAAATGTGTTTGTTTTTTTCAGTATTTTCCAAATGTTATATAAACTGTTTCATTTGTAATATAAGTTACGTTTGTGTGTTTTTGTTTCTTTAATGGCCCTTTGATTTTGGTGCTCCGCAAATATTTCATGTAATCAAATGTGTTCCCTGACGACAAAAAGGTTATGAACCCTTGGTTTAGAGGTAGGCATAACCCTTTCCTCCCCCAAAACTCTTTTTAAATTAATTGTTTTAAATTAATATATATACAAATGTTTTAAGAAAATCGTTGGAGCCGTCTTAAAAAATAAAAATAAAAAAAACAATCCATTGCAAAATAATATATCCGGTACTATTTTCCGGTACTATCCGGATTTTGACGAAAAACCTTATTGACGGAATGTTTGGTAGAACTAGAAAGTTTGAACTTTCTACGATTTTCCGTTTTTTAGTACTGCTAACCACACTCACTTATAGGAAAATTCTCAGAACGTCAATTTCTGGTGAAAAATTCGATATAGAAAATTTGACAAGATTGCAATATTTTCTCTTATAACTCTCTAAGAGAGGGAAAAATACTTTTTCCAAAAAAAATAAGAGAAAGTAAAAAATAATAATTTCATATGAACACTGATTTCTGTGAGAAAACGAAGGAGAAAAAGTGAAATTTGTCGGGAAAATAAGTAAGACCTTTTATAGATCCCAGGAGCAATTAAGGTTTTTGTACAGCGTTGCCTGCAACCAACAGATTGCCCAATTTCTGGCCATGCCTCTTTTCCGTTCAAATTACACCAACAGCTGACACAAAAATACATATATATATATATATATACACCCACGTACATTTTAGTGAGGAAAATGCAATGTACGAGAGAAATACGACATTTATATGTGAGAATGTTAAATTGAATGTGACAATTAGTGATATAGTTGGTAAAATGGATATAACTGTGTATTTACTGCAACAATCTACTACCACATTTGTCTCTACCACTTGCCTGGCAAAACGATCAATGTTCCCCTATAAAGTACTAGCAGCTAAATACTGGTATCTAAATATATAAACTTCATTTCTGATAATTCCATATGGGTAAGAAGATTATTATAGCTCTAGATAGATAATAATATTGCCCAATGACCACTCATATTTTCCAAATCATTCCAATAAAATACGTTTAAGTTTCGATTTTCTTAAGTAACAATAAATCTTTAATCTTTAGCAAAGGGAATTTATTTTGAATTATATGTTTCCACTTCCGACTTGACTTATCCTGCATTCTTTAATGAGTTTAATTTGCATCGATGAATATTTCATTTCGAACAAATACTTTCTCTAGGATTTTTCATATTGTACAGTTGAAACGATAAATTGCACCGAAGTAACACTGTAAGTTTAAAGTTGTAGTTTGTCTGAAATTTTCTCGGAACCATATTTCTTGGAAAGAAATAGTTCAAATAAAATAATTCGGCCGTTGTGCGAGAGTGATTGGTGCGCAAAATAAATCAGTCGAAGTTTTTTCGAGAAAAAAATAAAAAGTGAAAAAAGTAATTTCTGATTTACTTACTTACGAAATATTAGCTTTGAGATTTCTGTGATTTTGATTGGTTTTTCGTTTTTGGTGTCATTTTGTTTAACACATACAACACACAAAACACATACGAAAAAACAAAGACTTTTTTCGATTCAGTAAACGTCAAAATATATTTTTAATTATTTCTAAACTTTACCGTGAATAATGAAATTTGTCCATATTTATTGTTGCGTCGTCTAGTAAGCCATCTGCCCGTCTGACTTGGTTTCCGAATGACTCCTGGATGGCGTGCGGTGCTGAGATTGGTTTATATGGGGTGATGCTGATTGCACTAATAGAGAGGCTTCTCGGCAAATACTCCACGGTATTCCACGTCGAGATCTTTGCGATCAAGGTCTGTGCTCAAAAAAAATCTTAGTAAGAGTGGCCTCCAAAAATATGGAGATTTACATCTTTTTCGGACAGCCAGGCTGCACTGAAGGCCTGCCTTCAGAACCACCTCGTCAGGAAATCTAGAGAATCATGACACAATTTCCCGACACAATAATGTTCGGCTGGAATGGGTGCCATAATATGTGGGGATTAAAGTTAATGAAACAGTCGATCAACTCCTTACTGTGGACCAGAAACTGTCCTAGGCATAACAATTAGGACAGTACGTGAATATCTCAGAGAGTTGCTCCAAAGAGAACATAATCTGAAAAGCATATCCAAGCACTAAACTCAGCAAGATATTCATTCAATCAAACAGTATAAACATAGAACTAATGAGACCCTTTGTTTAGGAAGGAACCACATTAATCTGGTGACAGGCCTATTCTATGGGGCATGGTAGGTCAAGAAACACTTACACAAGTTGGGGTTATTAACTCGGAACGTCTTAATGTAGATTTCTCAGGAGGAGGACGTAACGGCCTCATATCTGCTGTTTGATTGCACTCCAATCGCCAAATTGCACTACGATAGCTTTGGCACTTTGAGCCCAGAGGAGATAATAGTGCAAAAAGAACTGGTTGGGAAAGTCCTCACCTCATGAAGAAGGGAGGTTTCTCATACTAGAACCATGACCCACCCCTTTTCAATCTAATCTAATCTAAACCATGTACCCTATAATATTCTTAAATCAGCATTATCCCTTGCATCTACTCAATACAATTTCTGGGACTTTACACATATGACCAACCATTTTCGTATACAGTTATGGATACTGCATCCACAAACATAACTTAAAGTTCAAAAATGGCCCCAAAAAATTACCTCTAAACTTCACTGAACATCAAAAAAATCTCGGAATTAAACAAACGATTTGGATATCTTGATAGAAATGTTGAGATCAACCAGACATGATTGAAACTGCCGTCACCAATCTCTGGTGTGCAAAATTCTTTTCCGAATGCTCCAAAACAAAACCTTAACACCGATCTAAAAATTCATCTCATCCCTTAAGTTATAACCCCTAATTTTTGTCCCTTCCAAGGAAACCCCAAAATATGAAACCGTGAACTATTTTAGCTACGCGATTTTCACTGTTTGATGGCCACAATTTTCTTTACGTGGTCTTTTAAAAAAAAATTTCCCTTCTGGAAATGTAAGAAATTATCGTGTTACTTCATACTTGATTACAATTACATGAAATCTTGTAAATACTTAACAAAAAAAACAAAAATTATTTTACTTATTCTTAAACATAAAGCTGATATGAATTTCATAGCAGACACTGACATGTTTTTATAACGATTTCAAGCCAGTATCATTCCTCTAATATAACTGCATCATCTTCTTTTCCCCAACTGTAGTACATTAAGTTTTCATAGCTCATAACTTTTGAGCCGTACTGTATATGTTATCAGAGTTACTAGAGATGAAATAGACTCATATAAAAGTAAATGATATAATCTAAAACGTAATTTCATTCACTGATTTAATTTCTAATTATTAATGTAATTTATAATTTTTATAATACATTTATTATGTATCATTTATTTCTTTCTTTTTACAACTTCTTCCAAGAATAAACAAAAAAAGAACTGGCCAATTATGATTCCGCAATTATAATTCTAATTTGCAAATATTCTCGAACATGAAATTATTAATAAAAATATAAATGATGGATGTTATGATCGACTTTAGGAAGGGATTAGCTCAATTGTAGTACGCTGGACGCCCACGCAGAGATCCCCGGTTCGAATCCAGCAGTGCTGCCCTTAGATTTTCTCTTCATATTTATATCTGTGTATTTATGTTAGAATAAATGAGTAAAATTTGAAGTTTAATGAAAATTAGTTATTTTATAGTCGAATGTTTTTGTAAAAGTAAATAGTTTTGTGTATGATTCATACGATTTTTTCGAACCCAGGGGATCTCAAAACAATATACTTCCGGTGTGACAATTTTGAAAAATTTGACACGATCACAATATTTTCTCTTATCAGGAAGTAAGAGCAACTAAAAATATATCTGAGAAAACTGGTTTTTGTAAGAACAATGCACGGCTGTGACATTTCCGGCATTTAATTGGTAGTAAAGGTATGATGCAAACTTCAACAAAAATACAGAATAAGTTTTCAATTTTTTTTTTTTTCCTAATTTAAGGCGCGTCAACATTTATGGTCAATGGTGCCCGGAGCCTTCTCTGTGCACTGCCAGCCTCTGGACCATGTTAGTTATCCCGCTACCAATTAGAATTGTAATAACTCAGTGAAATAAAGTCGAGTCCATGATTCACATACAACATTTTTTACTTCTACTTTTTTTTGAATCTGAATGTATATACAATGTTTCATTACAATTACCCCACACAGGAGCAATTAACGAAAAACTCATTACCCTCTATTACCCTCTGTGGGTAAATACTGTTAAAAAAATTTAACTGTACCAGCACATAGAGCCTGTTTTTTTTTTGGACCAGTTCTTCTTGTAGAAACACTTCATCCATAAGCATATAACATTCTCCCGTCCACTACTCCCGTCTCTGATTTATTTTACTCCATCAACTCGTTCTTACTTTTATACTTGTTTTTTTTTTTGTGTGTGTGTTTAAAAGGGATAAAGGTAAATGAGATTTCTATAAATTTTGGACGACTTGATTCTGCACTTCATTTGTAACAGCAGAATCAAGTCGTCCAAACAGAAAGTGTGTGTAACAGCAAGAGAGAGAGCCAAGCCCGACCGAGAGAAAACAAACTCTCTCTGGTACTCTCTTACTTAAGCAGCCTAGAGTGGGGAACCTGTATATAAGCCAGTGAGAGATCTAGACAGCGATCAATCTATCAGATTCAACTATACACCACATCGTGTCATATTTCTTAATTTTCGATAAGCGTTCTTTTAACACTAATAAATTACCGCCTATTGGGAGATTATGTTTTTTGAGTTCTTTAACGATATCGGCTCTTTTCATAAAAAAAAAAAAGTCGATAACATTTTAAATGTAAAAAGAATTGAGTGTAAAAATGAATAAATATAAATAAGTAAAAATGAAATATAAATAAGTAATGAAATAAATATATGTAGATATGAAAATGGCTTACCTTTATCTTCGAAAATGTTGAAGCTGAAGCGGGATTCTCAAACGCTGCCACCAATATAATGGAGTTGATGAGGAGAGAAATTGGGATTGATTAATTAGACGAGATATGAAGACACTGTTATAATATTACTATAAGTCTACACAAACTGCACTGGACTTGTAATGATTTTATAGA
>JAAEAF010010293.1:0-30613 GCA_011037195.1 Triatoma infestans
CGATTTTTCATTTTTGAAGTATGCCGGGTAAAAACTCGATATCGAAAATTTGACACGATTACAATACTTCCTCTTACTAGGAGTAAGAGAAAGTAAAAACATACTCAGGGGACCTCAACACATATTACTACCGGTGAAAGCTCTATTTTGTCTCTCTCTTTCTTTACTTTTCTTTTATATACAAATTATATATTAAGTATATAATAAGCAAAAGTGATAATGTAGAGTAATAAACATGTGTGCACTTATTAGTATACGCACTCATGTGTATGTGTATGCTTTATTTTGAATAATTTCTACATTACATTATCTCCAGTTCAAAGGGCGCTGCTTCATGCGACACTGGATTTTCTTTGGAGGGTTTTGGTTTGCTAGTGAGCATAACAATGAGAAGATGATATGGGCAATATATAACACGGCATGGGAAGATATGTTAGAGTGGAATTTTTGTTCATATGGAGCTTTGATCTGGGCGGAGACAAAAAAAATTGACTTTTTTTTTGCCCAGTAAGGAGGGTAAGATTGGAAACGTTGTAGGGAACATCAGCATGTTGCAGGGAAACATCAATTTCGAAAATTTGACACTATCACAGTACACTTCCTCTAAGCAGCAGGAAGCGGAAGTAATAAGTCTAAAATAATAGGCTAAACTGTTTATCTATTATTGAAAGACATATAATACGTGTTCGTAAAATTTACTAGCTGGTACGTTTAGTATTTTAAATTCAGTGGCGTATATGCCTTTTTGGACGTAAATGCACCTACTAATGTAACGAAGATGAAATATTCAAGATGAATTTCGTAATTACGTAATATATTTCGTTCTTGCAATTGTTTATAAATGATATAATTTTTATTAAACAATTCTCTTTTAAAAATTACATTAGTAATCTTATTAGTAGTAGTACATTTTGAATCGGTTTTAGAGAAAGTTTTATATTGTTTTAAGATCAAGTTAATGAACGTGTATGTATTGTAAGACTTCATTCATTATATGTGGTGGAACACTTTCTTCTTACGGTTACGCATAAACCTACCTTTCTCTTGAAATCTATAATATTATTATTATCATATTATTAAAATTCTTGCAAAACCATCACCAGAAGTTTTATTATTGACAAACAGTAGTTCAGAGATGAGATTTTGTAAGGCAATTTTCGTGATGAAAAGCGTATCACATTTAACATGCTTTTTCAATTGACCTGATTTTTTATGATCGCCTGTTAGTCTCTTACTGAAGCTCACATTTTTCTGAAACACACTTAAAAAAAAACAAACAACAAAATAGAAATTTGATTCTAAAAATGTTTTGTCTCCTTACACCGCCTACAATGGATTATTATACTTTAAACAATTGGACATTGTAATTAAAATTAAATTATAGATTCCTTTTTATATTTGATTGCGAAATCAACATATTATTAGCCAACACAAATTTTGTTTATTTAGTTTACAATTTTCTTACATTTCTACACACAATTCCATGTCCGTTATCAATAGTACAAAATGTTTTAATAGAAAAAACTGCATCTACAATAAAACTGAAAGTGAGATGATTAAAAATAATATAGTAATATGAAAGTATTATGTTAATAATTGTGAATGAATGGTTAAAAACATTTTCTTTTTATTTACAAAACATACCATAAGAAAATTCAATTTATTTATTTTTTATTTTTTTGAGACATTTAGGTGTGGAATGGTAATTTAAATTAATATAAAACGAACAATTAAAATACAATGCAATTTTGAAAGGTCGAAAATGAAACAATTTACTAACCATTGAAAAGTTTTATATGGTAACTTATGATTTATTATATTCCATTTTTTATGAATGAATTTATTATGTGAAGTCCATATAATGTAATCAATAATTTTAACCCAATTTTTAGCTTTAGAAAATGACTTTATGTTTATCATCGATAAAAGTGGATAATATGCTAAATGCATTTTTTAAATTGAAATGAATAGCAATTTAACGACTTTTATACGATAACAAATAATAAACTATATTTATTTATTTAGAAAATTTGGCTTAAAAACTAGAAATTTGAACGTTTGATGAGATCTTCAAAGTGAGCAATATCTAGAACAATATAGTAAAGTAAAGTAATGCCAATTTTTTCAGGCGGGCTTAACGTCCAACTACCAAATTAGGTGTCGTGGACGGGGGCGGAAGCACCTACTTTACTATTAACATTTTTTAAACAAATATAAAATTTAGTTATACGCTGGACTCGAACTGGGGTCCTACCACTTACAAGTCCATGCTCATAACCAATACACCAACACCCGCCCCACTAATATCTAGAACAATATAAAATGGCAAGTTAACATTATTTCACTTCCTCAATTGATTAGCGTTTATATTAGCGTAGTTGGAAAATTGCCGAATGATTAGTTTGTTCCGAAGTAAATATAAATACTAATAGGAACCAATTTAGTATAAATTATTGAGCTTGCAATCATTTCATCAAATCAATTATCGATCAAATGGAATCATTAGTTTTAGTTATATTCAATCCTTAAAAATTTTCGATTGCAATTTTTTAACTAAATTCTCTTATTGTCTGAATTATAAAAGCAACCCGATGATAGTTCCTTAGTGAAGTTCCTTAGTAACACGGACAACTTAAGGGTCGTGCGCCGAACAGACAGCTGCTCTGTCGTCCAGCTGTTATAAACACCTGGCTACATTTTCCCTCCTTTTTTTTTATTATTTTTGATCATCCAGTAGTTAATATAGAATGAATTACAAAGATGCCACTAACCTACATCTCATATATACAATCACTTACTTAGCAAAAGTGCCCTACGAGTAGCTCAAAGTGGTGAAAAAAATGTTATCTTATGAACAAGAATGTCTATGTTGATTTGATAAACTAACTTCAGCAGTATTAATGAATATGGAAGCATTTTATTATTTAACTAGCTCCCTAGTCGTGAGGGGGGAGGGTGATATATCCCCCCCCAAATCCCCTTTTTATGAAGTACCGACTAACAATATTAAGTCTGAATTCAATTTTATTGTTGCTCATATATTGTGAAATATTTATTTAGCAGCCATTATGATTTGGGCATTTCAGTTTCTGTAAATGTAATTTTTATAATATACATCCAACTAACACCTTCTCTTCCGCATTCCTTATCCATTTCTATCATATATAAAAAAATGTTTGTTGTTGACCGTTGATGAATTATGTTATGAAAAAATTTGGTGAAGATCAGTCAAGAAAAAAACATTCAATTATGCCAATGTTTCGACAGAGTTTCCTGTCTTTATCAAGGCTTTAATATATATGTAGATAGTCGTGAAGATGTGGAGAAAGAAGTTTTTTAAACAACACATTTGATACATCGCAGAAACATAAAAAAGATAATTAAAAGTAACTTGTTACTTGATTCAAATGATTCGTTTTAATGCAGAAATCATTCTAATGATTTGAGTACTTTTAATTTCTTTTTTTTTATGTTTCTGCGATGTAACAAATGTGTATGTTTAAAAATTCTTTCTCCACATCTTCACGACTATCTATATATTAAAGCCATCATAAAGACAGGAAACTCTGTCGAAACGTTGGCATAATTGAATGATTCTTTTTTGACCGATCCTCACCAAATTTCTTCATAACATTTCTATCATATATTAGGTAGAGTACTGATCCTTCATAAGGTCCATAAAAAAAAAAAAAAATCTGATGTGAAACACTCACACAACTTTTTCTTAGTTCTCAAAATTATAATAGACAAATTTATAGCTTGTGTACCAAATTTAATGAAATTCGTCGAAAACTGAAACAACTGTTCAGTAAAAGCGCACTTCCGGTGTACTAATTTTTTTAAAACTCGGAATAATGGCCATCTATTTATTTCTGATTAATTTTGTTTGGATGATGGAATTGTATAATCAACTATGATAGCACTTTAGAGGAAGACATAACCCCACCCCTCCTCCAAAAGTGCCCTTAAATGAATTTTCCCGGAGAAATGTTTTAAATTAAAGTTATAGTTCATTGTATGTGTAGTTGATGTAGCAAGTTTCAAGAAAATCGTCGGAGCCATTTTTGAGACAACGCAAAAAGTAAAAAAAAACAAGTCGAATTCAGTTTAACGGTTTTTTGTTTTTTTGTTTCTACGCTATGTTGTTCATTTACCCCCCTCCCCACACACACACAGACCATTTGATAAAACCACTTTTTGGGACTCAGTGGACCTCAAAACGGATATTTCCGGTGAAAATTCGATATCGAAAATTTAACACGATTACATTACTTCCCCTTTCTAGGAGCAAGAGAAAGTAAAAACGACACATACTTGTAACTTACACTGGGGTACGTATATACACACGGACAGATACGCAAATCATTTTCTATAAATAAAAACACTTTTTTGGAACTCAGGAGGACCTCATAACATGTATATCCGGTGATAAAACTCCGTAACGAAAATTTGACACAATCGTAAGTCTTCCTCTTACAGTAGTAAGAGAAAGTAATTAATTAAGGAAAAAAAAATCTTAGAAATAGCAAAACATTAACATACATAATCTCTCTTTTTAATATTAACACATGTTATTTAATACAAGGACATGAATGTTTCTAGTAGGTAGTGTTGTTAATAAAGTGATAAAAATAGCTGAACATGTGTATATTAATGAGTACTGTCTCATATTAAGTGCTGATAAGACAAAGATACGCCTTTTTGCTGTTTGTCACGTCATCTTATAAAATGTCTTGTAATGAAGTTCATTACATACAATTTACAATTTTGAGATGTTACTAGTTTAGTATGGTCCATTCTATTAGTAAATCTTACGGAAGTTTGATATCCTTCATAATGTTGTTTTGTGGTTTGTTATCGTAATTTTTGTTTTGAAACGACCTATAAAAGATTTCTTCTAAATTACACAGCTAAATAATATACAATATTTTATTGAATTTCATAGATTTTAATGTTTTTTTATTTATAAAAAAAATCTGATATAAGCACTTTCTCTTGTGCAAATTATTTGGTCGTAATTCAGAATTTTCTTCAAACTTGCTAATATTAGACAGGTATATCGGATCTTCATTATAATGAAATAGCATTTTAGAGAATGATCTTCACAGCATCTCCAGAAATTACCTAAAATAATATTTCCCACAAAATAGTTACGATCAAAAGTGCTAAGTATAGTATATAGGGTCATTCAGTAAATAACAAGACAAATCGCTGTAGCTCAAAAATGATTTGTTTAATCAATACCATAGTTTCAGTGCGTCAAGTTGGCATCCTTGTACTTAGTTTTTCATCAGCTGTTCGAGAGTATCTGGTAAGCATAACCTCAAATGTATTCAGTTAACAATGGTGAGTCCGCTCGAGCATTGCACCTCGGAAGAACAACCGCTCAGTGAATAGATTTTTAGTTGTAGAGGTTATCCAAGGTAGTGAAATCCATGAAAGAATGTTGAAAGTGTACGGGAATAATTGTTTGAGCCGTTCGAATGTTTACAAATGGGGAGAACAGTTTAAAAGTGGGTAAAATCGTGTAAGTGTCTGTGACGAGCAATGAAGTGGGCGACCGGTTGAAGTTGCAACTTCCTTCTTCGAACCTCGTATTAACGCGTTAATTCAGGACAATATGTGTATTACTGATGAAGTGATAGCTGAAGAAGTGCCCGCGAGTGTTGGAACTGTCCATAACATTATTCAGAATTAGCTGCAGTGCAAGAAAACTTGTGCGAGATGGGTTCCGAGACTACTTACAGACACCCCCCCAAAAAAACAGGTTTCAAATTAGTCAACAGATGAAAGAACGATGTTTAATTGAAAAAAAAAAATCAGTAGAATTTGTAACATGTGATGAAACATGGATATACCATTTTTTAGCCGGAGTCTAAGCGTCAAAGCCTTGAATGGAAGCATACGGGTTCACCCACTCGAATGAAATTCAAGACCAAGTCGTCTGAAGGTAAAGTCATGCTTACAGTATTCTGGGATTCGTAGGGGCCAATTTATTGTGACTATCTCGAACATCAACGAACCATCAACAGCCAGTACTACAGTGATATACTCACAAAGAAAGTAAGGCCTGCAATTCGAACGAAACGTCGTGGACTCTTGACTAGAGGCGTGATTTTGCTTCATCACACAAGCGCCCACACGCGGCACAGTTAACTCAAGAAACACTTCAAAAACTGGGGTGGGAGATCCTTCCACATCCCCTCTACAGCACCGACCTCGCCCCATCAGAGTTTCCCCTTAAAGAGGCTCTACGTAGAAAACATTTTCAATCCAATGAAGAAGTTAAAAATTACGTGCTAAAGTGGCTTCGAGATCAACCCGAAGAATTTTATGCCCGAGACATACACAGATTAGAAGAGCGATGAGGCAAGCGTATAAATGTTGGCAGGGATTATGTTGAAAAGTAGCCAAAGTTTTGTATTGATTAAATAAATCGTTTTTCTCGTTACTTATTGAATGACCCTCGAATATATAGTTGTTAATCAAATGTGAAAAAGTAAGCCGTTTTTGCCGAAAACTGAATTACAATTCAATCAACAGATTTTTTTCACGTTTAGTTCGTAACATATTTAATTCTCCGTAAATTAATATATAAGTGGCAGATCCGTATGATATACTGAAATCGCAATTTATGGAGATAATATCAACCTTAAATAAACCATTTAAGTGATGCATTTTTATCTGTGTAGTTAACATGCCAAGTTTAAAGAGAAAAATTAATAGCCGTTTTCGAGAACCCCCCCCCCAACCTGGAAAAACAAATTCTGTAAAATCGTATTTTCAGTTAACCAATTTTCTTCAAATTTGAAATTCTATCAATGCTTGTAATATAATTTAATAGAGTATAGATAAGAGAACCATATATTCTATTGATATGGTACTTTGCCGGAATGCACAATATCACTGCTCTCTTAGAAGCCACATAAAAAAACGATTTCCCTGAGAAAATCTTTCATATAAAAGTGATAGGCATTTATATAATATGTGGATAGTATGCGAAGTATAATCGAATTCAAATCATTGAAACCGAATTCGAGAAGATACCAAAAATGCAATAACCAATTCTGCTAGCTAAACTTTAGCAATTTGAGCTTCTAGTAATTTTTTGATTTCGATTTTTGTACCCCGCAAGGGGTGACTGTTGCAAGCCACGACGACTAAAATACCAGATGTTATCCAGCATGGTGGACCCATCCATATATTCAGCGAATAAATATGTTTGCTAACATAAATTTTACTTTCTCTTACTCCTAGTGAGAGGAAGTATTGTAATCGTGTCAAATTTTAGATATCGAGTTTTCACAGAAAATATCCGTCTTGAGGTCCCCTGAGTCCAAAAAAGTGTTTTTTTAGGAAATGGTCTGTGTGTGTTGTGTATGTGAACAGCATAGCTCAAAAACGAAAAATCGTAGAGAGTTCAAACTTGATATTCCGCTTAGGTATCACCATGGGATCCGAATGGGTCATCTGTCAAAATTCCTCGCCGGTACTCAGTACCGGTTACAATATTCTGTGAATTATATTCTGCATATTATACAATAGTCTGTGTATAATATGTGTGCGAACAAAATATCTCAAAAACGTTTATGTTGAAAATGGATTTGTTTGAATGGGTCTGAGTGAGCAGAGTCTTTCTATCTGGAAGTAGTACGTTTCTTAAATGAGAGCCTACTTCAGTATAAACTAATGTTCTATCATCCCCATTCCCGTGGGGCCATTGAAAAATGGCTAACATGCAAACAAACAATATATTGGAAAAATATTGCGGGGCTGAGGCACTCTAAGATTGTCATGGAGGGCCCCTTCAAAGACTCGTACAAACTATATCCTCGGCAGTGAAGATAAGGAGAATATCTTACCTAGTAGGGAATATTTTCCCTCCAGTGTGCCCTAGTAACAGGGCATTGCCTTTTAAGGAAACATATGCATAATATGGGTCTCTCTGAGGACCCACTTTGCAGGAAATGTGGACAAAAAAGATGAGGCACCGTTTCATCTTCTTGGAGAATGCGTGCACTATGCTCGCAGACGATTGCTGAAATGTGGCGTTCACAATTTGGAGCCAAAATTCGGGATCAGAAATTTTACTCGCCTCAACTGATGTGAGGTGCCTATACGGGGGGGGGGGCACAATGGGCCCAGCTGGAGGATAAGTGCTGAATCTCCTAAGAGGCCCCGAGTTTCTAGATTAGATTATATCATCTCAGATTTAGAAACCTTAGTTTTATCATTATTATCATGTCACATTAGAAGTAATGGTAGAAAATTAAATTTGAAGAAAATCGTTTAAACAGACACGGCATCTTTGCAGGAATTGATTGTTTTGAATTTTATCGAAAACGATTGCTACAAGGATTTTCTTTTAAAACTTATAATGTTATCTTCACTGGATAAAAACGTATCATTTTTATTTGAAACATTTTGTGAGTTCTGCAGAATTTGTGGCATTAAATTTCAAATGTTACTTAGTTTGCTGAATATTTTATTGGGCTGTATGTTGTATTAAAATTAAAATGTTAATTACATATCCTGAATGTCACTAACCTATCTGAATCGCTTACCTTTCTCATCGTCTAGCCATCTCTATATATTTAAAATTAGGGAAAAGGGGGGGTAAAATTTGAAATTTAAAGAAAAAGTTGTCATAGTAACTAACACAGCTACAGCAGAAGAGAAAATTAGCATGAGAATATTTCATTATCATTTAAACAGGCCTTTATATATATGATGTAGTTAGGTCAATGGGTGTTATTGACAGAACTGGTTTGTCAATTAGAAACTGGGGTAATGAACGAATAATTGGAAGTATGTTCGTGTTTAAAACTGATTCAACCGGCTATCATTGAATATTTTGAATTCCACAGAATCTCATTTAAGATTAGGTTAATTTCAATAAATCCTATAAATAGTTAAACAGTTGTGACAATGATTTATAAATAAATAATTATTTATTATTTTTATTTTTTAATTGTTATCGTATTAGTTTATTAGCAATTTCTGGTAATTCTTAGGCGCATTTCTGGTATTCATAACTTGTGCTCTCCGTTGGACTCTTAGCTTTAATTTCATTACTACCAAGAAGTGATCTGAATCTATATCAGGGCCTCTATACGACCTCACGTCCTGCACGCTGCTACGATGTCGGCTTGAGATAAGAAAATGGTCTATTTGATTGGCGGTATTTTGATCTGGGGACCGCCAAGTCTGTTTATGTATGTCCTTGTGCGGGAAGACAGTACTGACCACTACCATTGATTTCGACGCTGCGAAGTTTATCATTCGCTCCCCATTGTCATTCGAGCGTTCATGTAGGCTGTGTTGCCCAATAGTAGGTTTAAATACATCCTCCTTTCCCACCTGTGCATTAAAATCCCCTAGTAGAATTTTTACATCATATGAGGGGGCATTCATCATAGACTCTTTCTAGCTCTTCGTAAAATTCCTCCTTTTCACCTTCATCCTTCTCTTCAGTGGGAGCGTGCACGTTGATCAGACTCATGTTATAGAATTTACCCTTGACTCTCAATTTACACATTCTATTGTTTATGGGTTTAAAATCCAGGACCGCGCTTGACAGCTTCTTCGCTACCATGAAAGCGGTTCCAAATTCATGTCTTGAGTCACTTCCACTGCAAAAAGAAATGTAGTCCTTGTTCTTTACTGTACCTGATTTTAGCCATCGCACCTCCTGTAGTGCTACCAGCTCCATACTGAGTTTACTCAGCTCTGCTCATAGTTCATTGTATGCGCCAGGCCTATAAAGTGTTCTAATATTCCAAGATCCAATTTTAATATTCCTAAAATCCATCCGGGTTTTATCTATCGCTTGAGCTTTCATAACAAGAGTTTTTTTACAGTATAGGGTCGTTAGCCCTATGACCAACCTACAACCTGAAGGAGGGATTTTCTGTAGGGGTTATCTCCCTTAGCCTTTGAATATGATTCTAACCCACAAGGCAGTGGGGGAAAATTAGGAAAGGAAAACAAAGGACATAGGCGGGGAGATGGGAGAGGAAAGGGTCAAGATAGGAAAAGGTTATGTGGCCAACGGACAGTTGCCCCTTTAGTCGCCTTTTACGACAAGCGGTAAACACTGTGGGTCTATTCCATATACCCCGGAACCCACACGAGGCGCTTGCTCTAATTATTAACATAAATACTTAAAAGAGTGTATTAAAAAATTAAGAATGAAAGACAAGCTTGTGAAAAGTGGCGAAATGAATTTGAAATAGTATAAAATTGTTCACTTATTTATTATTTATTTGTCTGTGGGGAAGGACAAAACCCTACGCTATCTAAAACCTCACTGCCCCCCCCCCAAGAAAAACAACAACAAACCGGGTCTAGAACAAATATCCAGGCCCGGATCTAATATCTAAGATTCACCCCAGTTCGAACAAATCGGACAATAATCTTAAGGGAAATTAGCCTAAGCTCTTCCACAGGCATCCTGTTCCGACCAAAGATCCTGAACCTAATTTCCTCACAACCCAGGCAATCTGTCTTAAGATGGATTGGTGTTTGCTCCTTTGTCTCACAGATTCTACAAACTAGATTCGGCATTAGCCCCATTACGTAGAGATGTCTCCTTAAACCACAATGTCCAGTAAGGGATCCAACCGGCGAGAGCTCCGTCAAAGGCATAGCAATGTCTCACTAACAGCCCTGTCCGGACCCCCCCCGATGAGCATCTGCCGACAACCAATTGTGCTCATCCATAAGGATGAAAATTGTTCCCTGATTTTTAACCTTGATTAATTTAAGCTGTTTTTTATTTTTTAGTTTAAATTCACCTAAATACGAAAGTAATGGTTTTATCGAATGGTCTGTAGCTATATGAACAGCATGACTTATATATGAAAAATCACAGAAAGCGCGAACTTAATATTCCGTTTAGTACATCAAAACCTATACAGGTTTTGTCAGGGAACGGCACTGCATATGCTGTATCGGTGTGAGGGCCTTGTGATGGTAAGCCACGCAGGGACTTCTCTCGGGAGTGTTTGGCCTTATCAAGCAGACTGGTCACCGAGAGAGTGCTCTAAGTGTGGGTGCTGTTCAGACCACCAGGGGTTCCAGCCTGCAGCCAAAATTCCTTTTGGGGGTACCCTAGGTCGTGGGTGCCACAATAGACCCAGAGTGTTGCAGTGGCGTAGGCCGGCCGAGAATCTATCTATCAATACAAACCAGAAAGTTTGCTTAGCGATTTTATTTTTATATCACCTTCATCTTGATCTGTAAAGTTTGCTTGTCAACTCCACAAATAAAAAAAAAAAATCATGCAAAGACTTATCAGTTTTTATTTGAAGTATATTTTCGAAGAAAACTAAGTTTAACACGCAACATCTGAGAGAACTGAATCGTTCGATTTCCTTTTATTGTGAAATTTCAGTATCAATATCTCCATCTTCTTTGTTATCGTACAAATTAAATACTTTTTATTGTTGAAGAATCTCTTTGAAATAAAAAAACGTTTTATATTGATAGGAAATATTTTTTGAATGAAATAAATGTTTTTTTTTTATTGATGAAAGTTTTAATTGATTGAAAAAAAGGTTATATTCGCAGACTGTTACTTATTTTTTAATGAATGATTTAATCAATTGATTTCAACTTTTGTTGTTAATTGATTCAGTTGATTAAAAAGAAAGTTTAATTATGTGGGATAAATATCTAATTTTACTGAAGAATCTGTGTTTGTTTTTAGAACCTTCATGTTTTCAATTCAAAAAAAGAATGATATTAATAATGATTTCGCCACTTGCATAGCGGATTCGGTTCCACTATGAGAAAACTTAAGACAAAGCATTCTTTCATCAGTATTCTAGAACTCGATACCTTCCAAGGGAAGTGGATGCCTTATGCCACAAACCGCTCAGACTTTCCGATTTTCTTTAAACTTTATATACGATCTGCGCATGTAAATACTTAATGTGGGGGGACCCATGGCCAGTAAACGCAGGCTGCTGATGTCGGTCGCGTCCTCGGTTCTGTTATACGGGTGCGAGGTCTGGGCCGACGCCCTTCGTAAGGAAAAATATAGGAAGCAGCTCACTGCAGTGCAGAGGCGCGGGGCCCTAAGGGTGGCTAGCTCCTACCGCACAGTTTCGGGGGCGGCAGTCCTGGTGATTGCGGGTATGCCGCCTATCGATCTGTTGGCCAAGGAGCGGAAGCGGGTGTACGACTCGCGGCTGGTCACGGACCCGTTTGAGGCAAGGGTTGCTGCCCGGGCATCTATTGCCGCGGGTTGGCAGCGCCGCTGGGAAAGTGAGACGCGTGGACGATGGACGGCGCGGCTCATTGGTAATATCGAGGAGTGGACGGGCAGGCCACACGGCGAGGTGAACTACTATATCACCCAATTCCTGTCGGGGCACGGGTATTTTACCCATTATCTCTTCAGGATGGGCATAGCGGGGAGCCCGTCGTGTGTCTACGGCGATGCTGCCCAGGACGATGCCCACCACACGTTTTTCGTGTGCGATAGATGGGCCCGCCGTCGCTGGGTCTTGGATGGTTTGTTGGGAGGTTGGTCCCCGGAATCGGCGGTCACCAGTATGGTGGAGAGCCGGGAGAAGTGGGGATGGATCGCGGCATATATTAGGGATGTGCTTTTAATAAAAAAGAAGGACTTGGAGCGCGCTGGCCTCTGAGTAAGCAGGAGGGGCCGTGTTGCGGCCCCATCCGAGGTTATGCCTAACCCGGCGGTTCCGGATGGGGTCCCGCAGTTGGGAGGCGAGGGGTTTTTTAGTGGGGGCGGGTCCCACACACCAGGGGTGGCGCCCTGGCGCGCATAAGGCGTTTTCCCCCTCGAAAAAAAAAAAAAAATACTTAAAAATTTTATTCATAATAGAAAACTAATTTTTTGAAGGGTTTCGAGGTTGGAACATTAGTGGTATTAGGCTTTCGTCTGATGGACGGACTTTGATACAATGTGTGCTTCTGCCACCTACATAATATTAAGGTACACTGTAAGCATTGCTAGCATTCCAAATTTTAGGAAAAATCGTTAACCAGAAATGCTACTTTTTCAGAAATGGTTTTTGTGCTTTTTACTTTCTCTTACTCCTTAGTAAGAGGAAGTATTTTAATCGTGTCAAATTTTCGATATCAAGTTTTCACCGGAAATATCCGTTTTGACATCCCCTGAGTCCAAAAAAGTGAAACTTGATATTCCGTTTAGATATCCACCAGATAACGTCTACAACTTTTATTTAAAATATTTCTCTGGGAAAAATTCATTTAAGGGCACTTTTGGAGGAGGGATGGGGGCTATGTTTTTCTCTAAAATGCTATCATAGTTGATTATACAATTCTATCATCCAAACCAAACTTAATTAGAAATAAATAGATGCCAAAATTCCGAGTTTCAAGAAAATTAATAAACCGGAAGTACGCTTTTACTGGACAGTTTTGTTTTTTTCAGTTTTCGACGAATTTCATTAAATTTGCTATACAAACTATACAATTTGTCAATTATAATTTTGAAAACTAGAGTAAGAGAAAGTTGTGTGAGTGTTTCACACCAGATTTTTTTGTGTGTTATATTATTGAAAACGACTATAATGATTTCCTTTAAACTCCGAATGCTAACTGCTCAAATATATAAACGTATCATCTTTATTTAAACGATTTTTCAAACAAAAAAAAAGAAAAAATAAGACTTTAAATAGTTGTGCTGAATTATTGCGTTTAATTTTAAATGTTATATGGTTTAGTGTAGTAATTGGAGTGAATTTATTGGACTACAATGCAATCATTTCTCTACTTGCCTGGACTGGTACGTACATATTTCTCTACCTTCTCTATTATTTACTGATTATTTATTGAGTAAACTTGGAAATTTCAACAAAATTAACAGGATTAAGAGAAAGTTTTTTGTGAATGTTTCACACCAGGATTTTGCAGGTTCACATTCTTTTCCAAGCGTTATTTCATTTTTCATTTTACAGTTCTACCATTTCAATTAAGTCAAGAACAAATTAAAAATAAAAAAACACTCCAAAGTTTGATGAATATTTGTCAATTGATGCTTGAATATTACAATAAGAGGAGAAAAACGTTTGATTGGGAAACGTTTTTGAAGTCACATTTAAGCAACAAATGACTGAGAAAATTTAGAGAATTATTCAAATATTCAACATCACGTTCATTGTTCATGTTATACATGTACGTATATACTTGTTTTTATTCTCCAACAAAACGGAACTGTTAGAATGATATATTTGAGATCAAATACATTAATATTTATATGCGGTCCACGTAGCCATAGTGACCAGAATAATTTATTAATAATTGATTATCATTTTTTTTTTAATAAACAAATCCACAATCAATATTGTCCATTGTTTTGACTGCAAAACAACATTTACACACAAATGTTTCTAAATTTATTTAATGTAAATAAAATAAAAAAAAAAACCTGGTGTGAAACACTCACACACAATTCTCTTACCGTTGTCAAAATTATAATTGACAAATTTTATAGTTAGTGTACCCAATTTTATTGAAATTCGTCGAAAATTGAAAGTAAAAGTTCACTAAAAGCGCACTTCCGGGGTTTATTAATTTCCTTGAAACTCGGAATTTTGGACATCTATTTATTTCTAATTAAAATTTTGTTTGGATGGTAGAATTGTATAATCAACTATGAATGGCACTTTAGAGAAAAACATTAACCCCCCTCCACCCTTAAAAAAAGTGCCCTTAATTTTCCCAGAGAAATGTTTTAAATAAATGTTGTAGATTTTGGTATGTTTAGTTTATATAAGAAGTTTCAAGAAAAATCGTCGGAGCCATTTTTGAGAAAATCGCGAAAAAGTGGAAAAATCATTTAGTAAAGTGGTAAAGTAAATGCACTTCCGGTTATCCCAATTTGTTTCAAACTTGGAATTTCAACAACATATATAATTCTAATTAACATTATTTAGATGATAGAATTATCTAATAAACTGAAATAGCATTTTAGATGAAAAATCTATTCCTACCTCTTCCCGAAAAGTACCTTTAAATGAATTTGCCTGGAGAAATGTTTCAAATAAAAGTTGTAGCTCTTTGTATTTGTGTTCATATACCAAAGTTTGAAGAAAATCGTCGGAGCCATTTTTTGAGAAAATTGCAAAAAAATAAAAAAATAAAAAAAAAACTAACTAGTAAAGTGGTACTTCTGGTAGAGGAATTTTGACAGATAACACCCTGTCATATCCCATGGTGATGCCTAAATGGAATATTAAGTTTGAACTTTCTACGGTTTTTCGTTTTTGAGCTATGCTGTTCACATACATACCCTCACACATTCATAGAGCATTTGCTAATAACCACTTTTTTGGACGTAGGGGACCTCAAAACGGATGTAGGGGTAGTGAACCCCCACCACTCATCCACTCTAGCGGAGAGAAACAGCCACTCGCGCAAAGAGAGGAGAGGCTCGGCCAGTATATATATATATGAGAGATAGGCAATGAGAGATCATTCAGATAGAATTCTGTTGATTTACACATCAGTTTAACATCGCTCCGTTCATATCTTCTTAGCCACATCAGTCTGTCAGTTCAGTTCAGTTCAGTTAGTGTAAAGTCCTTGGCAGCAAGTCATATACATATATATCAATTATATATCTTAAACCAAATCTTAAGGTGTTATTTATCACTCATCAAGCAACAACCTACTTCTCCTCACAACACCCTTACAACGGATATTTCCGGTGAAAACTCGATATTGAAAATTTGACACGATTACAATACTTCTTCCTCTTACTAGGAGTAAGATAAAGTAATAATGAAGTGTATATATTGTAAAATTCTCTACCAGCTTTTGTTTTTTCAATTTGAACAGATTTCGTCCTTTTTCCCTGCTAAAATTTATACCCCAGAAGCTGCCATTTTTCATTTCTTCTCCACCACGTAACAACATTTGTGCAGAAATTTCCAAATATACAATCGCATAGGTTAAAGATGGAATAGCCTAGTACTTTGCTACAGATTTGTTACATTCGGTTAAGATTTGTGCCGTTCTATATTTTCGTTTTCTATATTTATTGTGCCTTCTCTAACTGTGACTAATATATTAGGTTTAAGAGTTGTACGTATTAAGGAAAAAAATCATCTGAGTACTCCAAAATAGTGTGAAGTGGTTTTTGAGTAAGAGTGCTCTTGAAAATGGCAGGCATATAGACGTAAACAAAAAGTTGTAACTCTACAGCAATACGATACAGTAGAAATATTAATTAAATAGTGTGAGTTTTTTATCTATAAAATCTGCTTTTACTTTCTTTTATTGCTCTGCCAGTGAAAGTAATTATTCATTCACCGGAAACGCATGAATGAAGTTCTTTAGGTATGGAACAAACGTTTTTAGAGATTGGGTCTCTTTCTCTTTCATGTGTCTGTCGGTCTGTCTGTAAGATCAGTATCATCTTTCTCTCTCGCCCTCCCCAATCGCGCTACAATCCAGTATTTTGTGCCTTGCATCCTCTCTATGATCCCGGTAGTGGTCCAGTGTTTAATGCCACCGCATTTCTAGTTGCGAAGGCATCATGTCAATTGTCTCGCATCATGTCGCCCACATTGTCCTTCCATCTCATCTTCTTCCCAAAGTATACTGCGTTCAGATAATTCATTTAATAATTTATAAGGCATTTCCACCAGCTTCATGCTCGCTACATGACCAGTCCACATTAATGTATTCAATTTGATCTAAGTGATTATATTTAATTCTTTTAACCAAGGCAAAATACTGCAAGTTTTATATCATAAGATTTTCACTTTTGGATCATCCGTATAATTTATCCGTAAACGAAGCGCGAGCAAATACTTTCAGCCATAAAAGAAATGGGACACTTAGTTTTTTCATTATTAAGTAACATTTATTGCAACTGAAATGTAATTGGTGTGATGAGTTGTAGTTTGTGGTGGCTTGAGCGGTTTAGTTAAAGGGCTTCTGAGTATGTATGTTTAAGAGAGTGAAGTAATAAGAATAATTAAGAAAACACTGGAAGATTAAATTAAATATATTCTTTAAAGATATTTAAATGCTATTCAATAACACAGCAATATGTTTATTAATTTATTGAATTTAGTTGGAATAAACTCTTACGTTTTAACTTATAACTGGCACAGTCCTGATGTGTTCTGCTTCGGTGTCTACCACAGACTATCTTGAAGGAATGTCTTCTAATTGTTATTTCAAATCTTCCCCTTGAGAAGAAGGGATAGACGATGCTATCAAGTTCAGAACCTAAAAGACAATAGTGGTCTTCTACCTGAAATGTCCTTTTGCAAGGGAATGTCACATATTCTTCATAATTTTTATTTTTTTTAAATTAAATATATTTTTATATTTTTTGCATCCATCACACAACTATCTGTTTTTAGTACAGTTCGCTGGCTAAATAATATCTTGTAGTTGTTGTGGTGGTTGGTTCCGCAGACTTTAAAGGATCAGAGACATTTTCCGTGGTAGACTGCTTCTTTTTGCATTCGTCCATTCAGGATGTTTTTGTTAAACAGTGTAATAACTATAGACTTGCATAAAGCAAATACAGTTGATACGCTCCTTATAATACAGTTGATAACAGTTGAGTATATCAACTGTACTTGCTTTGTACAAGTACACTGTTTATTACACTGTTTGACAAAAAGCACCCTGATGATGGGCGAACGCCCGAAATCAGGTTGATGACCACAAAAAAGAAGCAGGCTATCATGAAAAATATCTCTGATATCTTGTAGTGTTAATTTTTTTTTTTTACACTAATTCTTGATCTTTAGACTGATGTAATAATTAAAAAAAAAAAAAAAAAAAATTAAATTTGAAAAAACAAAAACGAGAAAATTAATATTACATTTTTTATGTAAATTTTTCTCACCGCTTGGGGCAATGCTAAGGTTCCTCTGATACGGCGGAGCATCGATACAATCAGGTTTTGAATGGTCACTTGTCGTACGACAATGCCTTTTCTTCTCGTAAGGCAATGCGGAGCTGTCTCAGAATAGTTGGAGACTGATCCTGAGCTCTTGAGCATATGATGTTCGGAAATCGTGCAGGCCGATCGATCACATTTATACCGATTTCCTCCAAGAAGCCGGATGACAACTCAAACTGTTTGTGATCTAGCGTTATCATGCCATGAAACTGTCCCCGATAAATGAAGCAAATGATAAGACTGCCTCTAGAAGAATTTCATCAACGAACCTAGCAGCGTTCATTGCGCCATTGTCAACAATAATTAACTCGGTACGAGGCGTCCAAACTTATCCCATCCCACACCAAAATTGATTGTCATTGAAAAGAAGTACTTTCTAGTAAATTCCTAGCTAATAGTAAATTGAATCAAGCGTTCCCACGGCCTTCTCCACCCACTGATTCGACCATCTGAAGAATACAGAGCAAATAGCAATTTATCTGTAAAAGAGAACATTGCTCACAATCCAATGGAGATACCGATTGGCCAAAAACTAAACTACTTAAACGATGATTCCGGATGTTAGTTCGTAATGCCGGACTCCTATCCATCAGACCTACTTTTCGCAATCATCTTTGAACAGTTTCCGATGTTCCTTCCACTGTAAGTGCCACTGCTTTGAAGAAATGACCCTTTTTTCTGTTAATAAAGTTAAGCAAATAAAGTAATTTAACGATAAAATTAAAATAATATGGAATTTAAAAAAATAATCATGATCAAAATCTGATCTGTCCCAGACCAGAAAGCCACACACACTAAATGAATTTCTACTGCTTTCAATTTTTTTTCTCAAAAAAGTTGAAGAGTTTTTGTGATTAATATATTGTAAATAACATTTATATTAGTTATAAACCTAAATATACCAACGCTAGTACAAAGTACAGCGTTGTTATTATTGTGTTCTTATATAGAAAAATTAACATCTTAATTATTATTTTGTGCCCCATTATTTTTTTTAATGGCTGAATGTAGATATCGAAAATCACACATTAAAATTGTTATATAATTAATGTCAATCAAAAATGCAAATTGTGTAATGAAAATATTTTATGCATAAAGTTTATTCGCCTGCTTTATCAGCCAATCAGACAATGTGTTAATTGTAATATTAATGATAAATACGTAACACTCAAGATTGTTTTTTTTTTTATAATCTTATTAAAAATATATGAAATAACTCTGGTATAAAAAAACATTTATAATTTTTATTTTCTTTTATTATTATTATTATTATTATTATTATTATATTACAAGTGTGTTAAGGTTAAGATCTATTGTTTTGTACGTGTAGGTTATGTTAATGTTTCTTTATATTTATTAAAATGTAATTTCGTTTCTTTTATATAAATCTAATTATATATATATATAATCTTTAGTTATATAAAATCTTAATTATCATATAAAATAAAAACATTTCTTTTAAAATGTAAACTGTGAGCAAATGAATAAAATGTAAAAAATTCAGTAAATAACTATTATACTTTGAAACTATAAGCTTTGTTACTGTCTCGTTTCTTATTAGAAGTGGTGGCTCTCTATTTTGGAATGAAAACTATATTAGCGATGCATTCCAGATAATAGTTTTTTTCACTGAGTCTGAGTGATATATTCTCAATAAAACAGCGGTTAACCCACTCTACTTTTTCTCCTCTTACATGTTTAGAATTTAAATATAAATTCGCACTATCTAATGTAATCGATAGGGAAAAATACTGGAAACGAAGATGGTTGTACTTCTTGAGAGATCTTTGCGTTAACTGTAGGTCTCTGTCTCAGCCTAGCAACGCCTACATCACTTTTACCGTGACACCTTTTAATTCATACATACATTACACATACAAATCTACTTGATATTGCAGCCTTTAAAGTTGTTCGTACCCACAGGCATATTCTATTTCTTAAAATACTTAGTTTCAAATCTATATTCATACAGGTTTTACAACCTCTACAACTACAGTTCTGGGTTTTCTAACATAGAAATTTTGTAATGACTTTTCCATCCCGTATTCTTTGCGGGATTCCTTACGGGGCATTGCAGACTCAGGAGATACCTGAGAAAGCTTGGCCTGGAAGATGATGGCACGTGCAGATTCTGTGGAGAGATGGAGGAAAGTTCGATACATCTCCTCACAGACTGTGATGCCGTCATTCAAAGAATATTTAGTAGTCTGGGCCGTTACCAGATAGGGGAGCAGGAAATACCTACCATAAAACCTTCCAGTACAGAACCCTCAAAAAAAAAAAACTTTTCCAATCACAGCCTCACATAACAAAAGAGTATTATGATCATCTTAGTGGAAAAGCGCCGAAAATAGTTTTATAATTCACAGCTGATTGTTCAAATATTTAGTTCATCAACATTTGCACTAGATAATACCACAGTATTGGCATGATGACACAGATTGGACCAAATATCAAAGAGCTGAGACGAGAACATCAATAGGATTTCACTGACGCAACAAGCATTAAAATAAAACGGAAACCATTATTTATATAATATATATATATAGCTAGACTCACACATTGAGTCTGCAATTCATTCTTGTACTCATACAGATACCTTCAAGAAAACAACATCAAGCCAACAGTCCACCAGTTCATTCTGTTTTATTGAAAGTATGTGTAACAGACTTAGCCTTTTATATGATAGTAAAAGGCCCCCTACTACCCCAAATTCTGATTACTTAGGGGTTGACATAGGCGGATCTTTATCTCTATGTAAGGTAGCAAATTTGAACAGCTTTTGTTAGAGAGATGCATTACGTCTCATGTGACATGGCAATGTTGTATGTAACTGCAAGAGAGGACCGATAGGAAAGAGGCCCTCTCTGGTACTCTCTCACTTAAGCAGGCTAGAGTGGAGAGAACCTGTATATAAGTAGACATCTATCTATCAGATTCAACCATACATCGCATCATATCATATCTCTACTCCTACCTTTTATTCTATTAAAATCATTACAAGTCCAGTGCAGTTTGTGTGTAAACTTAATAGCTATATTATAACAGTGTCTTACATAGTCTTGTGCTAAATTAATCTAACCTAATTTCTCTCCTCATCAACTCCATTATATGTAGCAGTTGTGCAGATTGCCATATGATTTTTTTTTTTAATTTGCAAACAAGATATGCTGTCAGCAATTCATTATACCTGATTATGAAAATAAATGTTTTTATATACACACACACACACTCACAAACATATATATATTTATTTATTTATTTGTGCGATTTGAAGTTGAAGGCAGTTTGTACAAAATATCTCAAAACAGAATAATCGCAGGAAGCTTCTAAGTTGTTATTCTGTTTAAATACTACCATGGGATCAGAAGTATATTTCGTTCAAGTTCCAACAACTCGAAATACGATTTTATTGGTGATTTTTTTCCACTTTTCCACTATTTTCTGAAAACGGCTTTATTTCAATACGCGTATCCTATTCTGAACTGACGTTATTGGAATCAGTTCATTTTAGAGGCATAAGTGGCAGTTGCAGTCACAATTACATTGTTATCAAAATTGAGTTTTCCTAGCTAGAATATTTGCGAATTCCATTTCCCAAACCAGTGATTTAAGATTTAAGAATATTATATGAGAGTAAGTGACTGACAACTAAGTTCGTATAAACACTTAACGAAACTCCATCTATTCTGGGAGTAGTGGTAAAATTAATTGTAAAAATAAAATAAAATGATTCGTATAATACAAAGATATTAATAAAATAATAAAAAAAAAGCCTAATAATTTATACAAAACAAGTATTGTAAATGTTGTTTTAAAACTGTTTTAAATATAGGAAATCGCCATGTATTTATAAACTTTATGCTAATACAAACTGGAATAGCCTGGAGGGAAAAGAAAAAAATTTGTTGCCTTCCAAAAACTGTTAAAAAACTAAATCTTCTTCAATTCAGTTCATTAAAATGGAGACTTTCTTATAGGTATATAACAGCAAATGAATATATAGACGGATTTGTTTTTAGTGACGGACATAGTATATTAGTTTAATTTTATTCCTTTAAAAACAATTTAATAATAATAATAATAATAATAAAAACTAGTAAAAGAGAATAACATGAATTAACTTAAAGGAATTTTAACATGACGCCAGAAAATTGAGTTAGACAGAGATGGTTAATAGTATTGAAATGCTGTGCAAACGGTTGCTGTCATGCGCAAGAAATTCCTTGCGGGGACTTATACAACATATTATTAAGACGTCGCATTAATTCGTGCCTTTAGTAAGATAAAAAAAGGAATGAAGAAGAAGAAGATGGAGAGGTATCTAGAAGCGGTCCACTACAGCATCTCAGTCAATGCACAGACACACCCGCGCACGCATTGCTCTTAGAACACGGCCAACCAAACAAGGCAGTTTCCTTAATCTTTCTTTTTTTTTTTTACAAATATTATCCTGTATATCATATAATTATTATGTTAAACCTGGAAGGTATCAAGGTCACAGAATTTGCATGCTATTCAATAATAGCTTTTCCTATCAGATTTCTTTATTTATGCTAACTGTAGTATAACACGCTATTTAGTAAGTTGCATTTAAAAGGCATAACTTTAAAAGAAAAAAACAAATCAGTAATATCTTATTTAAAGCTATAATAATAATAGGTTTCTGCTTTTTGGTATTTAAAAAATCGATCAACTTAAGATCAAGAACATTTAAAGAAGATCCTACATTTATTTACTAAAACATGTTAAGTCAATATGCTGTAAAGTTTGAATTACGGTACAAGTCTAACCGCTGGTTTGATTAGTTAATTGTTAGGGATTGTAGGAGATAATAGCTTATCGGCCATAATAGCTCCCTCGGCCAAATACTCCCTCGAATGAAGAATAATTATTATATATTTATTTAAAAAAATAATTTATTAAAAATTAAGATTAACTTATGCTGCATCTTAGAAGACGATAGATTCAGAAAATTTATCCTTCAGTTAAATTAATAAAATTCTATAAACCACAAATAAACAAATTAAATATTGTATTTAAATAAAATGAAATTAAAAAAAGTAAAACAAAAAAATGAATTGTAATATTCTGATAGTTAGCCTTCAGTCCGTGGTAATCATTACAGATGATTGAATCACCGCCAGATAGAGGCAACTTCTTTCTCACCGAGCTTCAGTGCAGTCACCAAGTGGAACACTATATGGGGCCAATTGGATATCCCAGGCTGACTGCACCACCATAAATATTTACTTTGTTTGGATTCAAATCCATTAACTTATTATTTGCCAATACAACAATGCAAAAATGCTTCATGGATTTCCCAAAATGCAATTTTTTATTTTTTTAACACCACTGTGTTGAAATAACTTTGGGACAGCAACTGCAGGCGTTTAATTGGTATGATGAAGGAGAGAAATGATTTGGTTTGAATGAACAAACTAGATATGGCTGAACACTGTATAATGTAAAAAGTAACACTGCCTGGACATGACATTAAAATGGTACAGTATGGTAGAGAGGTAAAGGGTTAGGTAAATGACACGTTGTGATTGGCGAGTGAACTCTATTGTTTATCTATCTCCCGTCGCTATATTTATGCACTTTCTCCCACTCTAGTCCGAGAGAATGGGTCCTGTCATTTTTGTCTCTCTTTCTCTGCTATGGATTCCTCTCTTTGGATCCTATTACAGGCGCTATTGGAAAATCAATTGGTTTTGTAGCATCATAGACAAATGCTACAACTCTTGCCCAAAGGGTTTTACACCAAACGATTTTAACCGCTTCACCACTCATCAGTACTAATGCTGCGGCACCAAAGTTCAAGGTGGATGCATTTCCATCTTGTCACAATACCTCCGTCTCTTTGGAAAACCGTAGCTAGTTTATTAAATTTTTCAAAAATGACGCGCTTCAATTCTTCATCCACTGATTACCGTGATCATCTCTAGAGTTTTTGAGTTGTTTAGCTGCAATTTCAGCACAATTATCCATATAGACTTTTATTAATATACATCGGTCAAGCCGTCCAAGAGATTCCATCTTGTAAAGTGACGTCTCCAAATGGTAAATCGTCTCTGAAAGTTATAGTAAGAGGTACATTTGACATAGACTCCATTCCACCGGTGATATCACTTTCTGAGGACCACACATAAATACTAGCAGTCTGGCATGATACTCTTCATACCGGAAGACTTTGTTGACCGTGGTGCAAATTACATCTTTTTTGAGTCCGGCGATAAAAAACCTGCTTTTGCCTGCTTTGTAGGCGCTTGGCCGGTACCGCCTTGGCAAAAATTGCCCATGAAAATTTCATCTATGTCATCCTTTTTTATTAAACTTTTTTCTATGGCAAAGCGGCTAGGCTACTTATGATTGAACCCATAGGTATTCTTGCTCCGCCAACGATCAACACTTCATTGACCGAAATTCTGTATTTTCTTGCACTACCTTGCAAAAAAAAACTTTCTTAAAAGTCTAGATACCATATTTTGGAACGAGGACACCATAGTGGTCAGATCAATAAAACTGGAAGTCAGAAAGAAGAAGGTCTTGTGGAAGCAATACCTCAATACAGAAAATAATAAAGACTGTAGGAAATACACAGAATAAAGGAATAAGACCAAAAATGCAGTCATACAAGCAAAAAGAGAGAGGTGGGAAGAATTTGGCGAGAGGATGGAAATGACTTTTAAAGAAAATCAAAAGCTTTGTTTATACCGCTATAAAAATCTATGCTGAAAGAAAAAGAAGCAGCTCTAAAATTTATCAAGGACAAGAGCGGGAACGTACTACGACAAGGGTGACATTTTGAGTAGATGGAGAGAGTAATTCCAGGAGCTTTAGGATGGAAGAGAAGCACAAGGGAACTGGCCGATTTCAGAAGAAGTAGCATTATGGGAAGAGGACGACTGATTTATGAAGAAGAATTAGAGAAAGCGCTTATGAACATGAAGTTAGGGAAAGCAGCTGGCAAGGATGGAATCACTCCTGAAATGCTTAGATATCTAGGGCGATCATGGCAAAAGAATGCTGTTTAACCTCACAAATCTAATATGAAAACAGAAGATAGTTTCAAAAGATTGGGAAGCTTCAATCATTATCCTTATCTTTAAAAAAGGCGAAAACCACCGAGGCATATCCATGCAAGTTGTTCCGAGCAAGTTATACTTTAGGATCCTAGAAGGAAGGTTGAGGTCGATAGTGGATAATAGGCTAGGGGAGAAACAGTACGGCTTCCGAAATCAATGAAGCACACAAAACTTAATTTTCATCTTGGGACAAATCTCCGAAAAATTAATAAAGAAAGGTAAGGAGGATCTTTGTTGACTTAACAAAAACCTTTGACCGGCCAAGAACACGTATGTCGATAGAACACTCGAGCGTTCCCGTTTGAATTAGATATATCCCTTCAGCTTAGACTAGCCATCAGCAGTCTATATAGGAAAAATAGAAACATTATGAGATGCTGCAATAACACATCACATGAGACTGAAACGAGCACAGGCATCCGCCAAGAGTGTTGCTTAAGTCCTTTTCTGTTCATTTTATTGCTTAATAGTGCTTTACAAAGGCGAAACTTAAATTGAGGGAATTCTATTTCGGAGACATATCGATTCGGATATCAGAGAATAAAAGGGGCTTTATTAACAAGAAAGAAGTATCCAAAAGAACAAAAATAACTATTTTTAAGAATACCTTCGTCTCAATGCTCAAATGATTCGTGGACTCTAACCTCAAAACACAAGAATCTAATACAAAGCTCGGAAATCAGATTTCTACGTAGGACACAAGGGAAAACAAGGAAGGACAGAATAAGAAACAGTACCATAATACAATCTTGAGGTGAACCTAATATAGTAGTCAGTAATTGAGAAGAATCAGCTGTGATGGTACGGCCGTGTTTGTAGAATGAACGCAGAAAGAATAGCGAAGACTACATTCGAGGCACGCACGGAAGGGCGTCTAGAGGAAGGCCAAGAAAGAAGTGGGAAGAGCGAATCCATGAAGCCTTCGCTTCACGTAATAAAGGATGGAACAAGAGAAGGTACATGATCAATGACAGAATAGTTTGGTCCAGATTCTGCAAAGGAACCCTTACAAGGGGAAGATTAAGTAATTTAAATAAAATAGTAGTTTTGTCTATCTGTTTTTATCCTTTTCTTTTTTTTGCTGCTTTCATGCGTTTTAATGACTTAATAAAAAAACTGTTTGCCCGACTGTCTATCATTGGTCCTTGAAGTTTTTTATCACTAACATATTTTTATTTATCACCGTTCCATGACATTATTTTGAGTAGTTAAAACTACTCAAAATAATTTTATGTAAACGGGAGAATTTATTTCTGTTCAATTATCGAAATTGATTTTTTAATCATTATTATTACAAATTAAGTAAACAGTGTTATTGCAACTTGGAAGATTTTAAATATAATAACTTGAAAATAATTATTAAAACAATTAATGATAAGAAAAGGTTTCTGCTGGAGAAGAATGATAGTATCGCAAACTTTCAGGAGATGTATTGGAATCATCTCCCCAAAGAATCTGTAGGAATCTTCGCTTTCTAGATTCAACTTCTTCAGCTAATCTCTGAGTATATAATATCCCGTGACTAGCATGCGAAGTCTATTTTTGCACAATCTGATACACGCCTCAGATTTTTTCCAGGTAACTACAAACAAGTGTTGCTTTGGAGTTCTCCAGATTAATGCTCGAGCTTCCATCTCGTTTCTGAACTCTTCTAGGAGAGATTGGCCTACAACACCTTGCTCGTTAAGAAGTCAGCCATTTCGTTACTAGGTTACCTACGCAACTAGTATAGAGCAACTTAGTTATTCGTTCCCAGATCATTGAGTTTGCCGAAGTGTTCCCATATGATTTTCAAAAGGCATTTTGACTTTCTTGGCGTGCCGGTCTGGCTATCGGATAGGATTCCAATCTTCTGATTCCGATACTTTCTGTCGTGGATATACAAGTATATCTTCCACTTGTGTGAATTTCCGCCTGAAAAGTGCTGGGAAATTTGGCCACACGGCTTCGAGTATCACCCAGTCGTTGACCCATAACTTTTTTTGATGAATGATTGGAGATGTAATGTCATGGAAAGTCATACCAATGTCAAAGTGGTTCCAGCCAGCTGCTATCTTAACAAAGGATGGCAGTAATAAAAGAGCAATTTATAACCAGCGACCTAGCAGGCCGTCGTCTTCAAGACAATGCCGGCCAAACAAACAACAAAGCCCTTTTCAATACTTTACATCAAAGCAAGCACCGCGATAAGGTTGGCCACACTCACACCAAGACACTGTCCTAGTGTGTCGACCATTGTGCGACCTTCGTAGTTCAGTGGCCAACCTTATCGTGTGCTTGCTTGTGATGTAAAGTATTGAAAAGCTTTATAATTATTTTCAACATCGAATGAATGCAGCACTCCCACCATAGTTGTCCGTTTCATACTTTTCTAATATTATCGCAAAATACAACCGACGGAAACATTTCCCGCACTGATCCGTTAATTTAAATTAAACTTAATTAATTTAAGATGCACCCAATTCTTCTCTGAAAAGCAAATAAAAAATCATTTATGAAAGGCCAAGAAGCTTTTTTAATTTAAAAAAACACTGATTATCTCTACTATTTTTCAGTCCTTGTGTTACATTTCAATTAATTGGTTTAATTATTAGTAACAATTAAAATTATACTCAGTTCCCCGAAATTCGAGTACTGATCATACTATTAACTTCTTATGAATGCCAAACTTATTTCCTACAATTATTTTTGTAGAAGTTTCCGGTGATATTGAAAGGACCGAGTCTGGCAGATATTCCAGACAAGCAAAAAACGCTGGCTATCAGAAGTATATTTTTTTGAAAGTATTAATGAAAAGCTATAACTTGAATCCATGGAAGTAAAACAACTATAATTTCATTTATTTGTTAATTTCTTTATATTGGTTCATTTTTATCTTTCTCTACTCCTAATAAGAGGAATTATTGTAAGCGTTGCAAATTTTCGATACATCGATTTTTATAACCGAAATTATCTATCCATTTTGATGTCCCTGACCCAAAAAGTGGTTTGTAGAAAATGGTGTGTAGTATGTTATTGTGAACATAACAGCTCAAAAACAAAAAATCGTAGGAATTCAAAATTGATATTCCATTTCGTATCACCATGGATTCCGACAGTAGTCATCTGTCAAATTCCCCAACCAAGTACTATTTTTACGGCAGGTTTTTTTTTTTTTTTTTTACTTTCTTGCAATTTTCTCCAAAATAGCTCCGACGATTTTCTTGAAACTTGATATATAAAATAAACATACAAAATCTACAACTTTTATTTAAAACATTTCTCTAGGAAAATTCATTTAAGGGCACTTTTGCGGGGAGGGGTGTGGTTAGGTTTTCATCTAAAGTGCTATTTCACTGGTCTATATAATTCCATCTACTAAATAATATTTATTAAAATTAAATATGTTATTGAAATTTTGTATTTGAAAAAAATCAGATGATCGGAAGAGCGTTTTTACTGCAATATATTTCTTAGTTTTCTGGTAATTCCCTCGAAAACGGCTCCAATGCTCTTCTTTAAACTAGGTACGTGAACTACACATGTGAAGAGCTATAACTTTTATATTTGCAAGAAAAAAAACATTTTTCTCGCCTGGTGAGTCATTTAAGGCGTTGGGGGAGGTTGGGGGTCAGATTTTTCCATATATACTATTTTGTCCGTTAATCACAATTCTATCATCTAATATAATAATTAGAATTAAATATAAGCCTCGATTTCGAGTTTGAAGAAAAATTGATGACGAAGTGCGTTTTTTGACGGCAGAAGATATTTTAATTTTTCTGAATTTTTTCCCTAAAACGGCTCCCAACGATTTTTTCTTTAATACTACTATAATTTTTTATTTGAAACATTTTCTCCTGGTGAAGGTCAGTTAAGGGCACTTGTTAGGGCAGAGTGGGGTTACGCTTCCCTTAAGTGTTATCTACCTTGATTATCAAGTCTGTCATCCAAACAAGATTATTAGAATAAATAGATGGCCTAAATGCAAGGGTTTAAAGAAAATTAGTAAACCGGAAGTGCGCTTTTTACTGAACTGTTTTTTCAATTTTCGACGAATTTCGTTATATTTGGTACACAAACTATAACATTCGTCAATTATAATTTTGAGAATAGGAGTAAGAGAAAGTTGTGTGACTGTTTCACACCAGATTTTTTTTTTTCATTTATTTGAAAATTTACAACTGCTGTACGCTTGCAAGTAACAAGTAAATGAGATTACTCACAATGACGGTAATGGAGAAATCACCCAGTGGTGACACTCGACACTATTTCGCTGCGCATACTTATAAGGGATCATGAGGCCACTGCCGCCTCTGTCGTCAAGGATGCAGTCGTGGAATGGATACTGAGGAAAGTTGATGAATTAATGGATTTTGATGATGGGCGAGACGGGTGTGAAATTTGCGGTAACGTATTTGGGCAAGGCCACTTAAATAAATGGAAGCTGGAGATCAGAATGGAGAGGTCAGGTTAGCACCGGTTAAAAGGAGCATTGCTTATACAACCGGAGTATTTTGGATTGTAGGGTTTGGAGGCGGTGGATATTGGGGCGCTTGATTGAGCCCCATAACTAGAGTCCTTAAGTTCTTTTTATTTATTATTTATTAAGAAATTTACACCAGCACTATTGTGCCATAAGTAAATATGTATACAGTGACAAAAATAAAATAAAATAAAATCCGAGTGGAGAAATTACCCAGTGGTAGTACTCCTAATCAATAATTCACTCAATGTCACTAGCACTGGCACTAGAGAGAATGTCTCGAGGCCACTGGCGTTTAAGCCGTCTAGAAGGGTTATCTGTAGGGTACGGAATGAAAGGCGACGGGCTAGAGGGTTAGGATGTGAAGAAGATAGGGTGCTGTGAAATTTTTTATATCTGAGTTTTATTACTTCTGGTAGGAAAGGGATATTAAGATCGTTATGGATTGTTCGATTGGAGACATAAAAAGGAGCGTTGACTATTGTTCGCAGGATTTTGGATTGTTAGGATTGGATACGATGGAGGTTGGAACGCTTGGTTGAACCCCATACCAAGGCCGTATGTCCAAATTGGTTTAATAAGTGATGTGTATAATAGACGTTTGTTTTCTAGCGAGAGTTTAGATCTGTTGTCTAAGAGTCGTTTTAGTTGTCTGTACCGTGTGTTCATTTCTTGTCTTTTCAGTCGTGTGTGGGGGTTCCAAGTGAGTCTTTTATCGATGTACATCCCAAGGTAGCGTACAACATCAGAGGTTGGCAAAGGAACTTGATTGTAGTATATTGGGGGGGAAGTAATTCTACGTAAGGTGAAGGTGACATTGAGGCACTTGTTCTCATTGAGTTTAATCTTCCATTTTTTGAACCAGTACTCCAAAGTAGTGAGATGGTTCTGCATATTTCTGTGGGATATTACTGGATCGAGATTTGAGGAAAGTATAGCAGTATCGTCTGCATAGGTTGAAAGGATGGTATTAGGATTAATTGGGATGTCCGCCGTGTATACCGAATACAGTATGGGGCCCAGGATGCTTCCTTGAGGAACTCCTGCTTCGGCCTTCTGGAAAGGAGAAGGGAAGGATCCAACCATTACTTGGAAGTAACGGTCGGTGAGGTAAGATTTAAGGATGAGGTA
>JAAEAF010010295.1:0-36011 GCA_011037195.1 Triatoma infestans
TATAATGTTTACTTAGTACCGCCTGCTGCTGCTGCTAAAGCTTTTTCCCTGGCTTTCTTTCCTTCAGTCAATAATAATCTATCTTTTTCAGATAATGCCGGTAGGACATTTGTAATGACACCAGTGCCCACAGTTAATGAAGCAACCCTCAAAGTAAATCTTTGGCCTTTCTCTATTACCATTGGTCTAATCAATTTCAATATTATCCTAAAAATAAGTAAAAAAAGAAAATAAAATTACAAGGAGAGTGATTATAAGTTCAATGCAACCTTCATCTATTTTAATGTTGCTTTATACAAGCTAGGCTATGTCTCTGTAAAATTTTGCATATGGAAGTTGTGCGTAAGCTGGAATCTGTTCGTGTGGGCACACTAACGCCAAACAGAATTGCAACGTCGACTAATTCTGCTTGCCCTCTGTCTAATTTGAACATAAGTGTGTAAATTGTAGATTGTTATAGGGAATTATCGCACTGGACCTGAAAGATCTAGTGTGACCACCTGTAGCCTTCTTAGTTCACTGCTGGCCTCCAAGCGTGTTCTCTATATCAGACAAACTGCTTATCACAAGACAGTGAGTTGTAGAGGCTTCTAGGAAGAGAACAGCTAAGAGCAGCTATCTAAGCGTGCTGGATTCGAACCCGGGACTTCCGCGTCGCTAATCCAGTGCGCTACCACTGAGCTTATCCCTTCCTTCTCCCTTGGCTTAAGCCAATTAACTAGGGTCGGAGACCCTAGTTTGTGTACCGTTTGTCCTTGTCTGTAAAGAGTAGAGAGTATGTAGTTTAAGTGTATTGTGTACTGTTCTGACGAAGTGCATGGAGTACTGGGCTTTGGTAACCTGTAGGGTCGCTACTCCCCAAATAACTGCATGCAACAGATACCCCTTGCGGGTTACACAAGTGTGTAATTCAATCAAGTGTTTTGGTTCTTCTAGGATGTAAGAAAAATAAGCGGTATAAGCATCCTATACCTTTACCTTGAAGGCTTAGCAGTAAAATAAAATTCCTTACTTTTGTTGTTTTAGGGATATTAATGAAAATATCCAGTCCTTGACTTTTAAAATTTTGTATTTTCTCTCCTAGCTTTCGACTAGGAAACCTAGTCAACATCAGAGAACTATGAAACATAATTTAAAACTAGGAGAGAAAAAATATAAACGTAAAACTCAAGGACTGGGTATTTTCATTAATACCCCTAAAACAGCATTATTTTATGAGTCCACGACATCCATCTGAAAATCAGCCGAGCTAAATTGATACTGGGTTCTAAGCACCTATCCTTGCTATCGAAAAACAAAATTGTTCACTCCTATGTAACAAGTATAAGGCTCTATATTGCAGAACATCTATAAAGAAGAATATGTAAAACATAGCAGTGGCATCCCACTTCCCACTTTTGGTGAAGCATCTAATCCCAACTATAGCATTTTCGAAAAAGAGGTAGGTAATTATATATTATGTAGAAAGCAACTGAATATGACCATTGTCAAAAAAATATTTTTTTTTTTTTTTAATTTAAGGCGTCTCAACATCTGTGGTCATTTGCGCCCGGAGCCTTCTCAGTGCACTGCCGGCCTCCGGACAGTGTTCTCTCATTACAGACAACACTGTCCATCACCGGACAGAGAGCTGTAGAGGCTCCTAGGAAGAGAAAATTTAAGGGTAGCACGGCTGGATTCGAACCCGTGATCTCCGCGTTGCTAGTCCAGCGCGCTATTACTGAGCTAATCCCTTCCTTCTCAAAAAGATAATTATATGTTACATGTCCAAGAAAATTGTGGAATCTAATGATATAACACGAGAGAATGAAGGCATTCATGAGACATCTGGTCTGTCGTAAACCAAAGACCATACAGACCGGGAACTGGGATCAAAAATTGTGTTTTAGTACTATGTGCTTACTTACTTTGTACTTACTATGTGAATGTACTTACTTTGCATCTTCTCCTGGCATAACCATTTCCTTATCAGGTATATTAAGCTGTACAGTACAGTCCCATGTTCGACTAAACATTTGTACATGCATGAATG
This sequence comes from Triatoma infestans, assembly GCA_011037195.1. Taxonomy (NCBI): domain Eukaryota; kingdom Metazoa; phylum Arthropoda; class Insecta; order Hemiptera; family Reduviidae; genus Triatoma; species Triatoma infestans. Next base: position 2,033 of record JAAEAF010010295.1, read on the forward strand.
GCACAAATGGTTTAGTCCTTCCACCTTCTTCTTTCTTGAGAAGATATATCTGCAAAAAATAAAATTAGTGCTGTAAAGAATAACTGTGTGACACAAGAAGAACTGTATAATGCCATGATGGAGGTTATTTCAGAAGCAACTCTTTATTTTCACTGACATAGTAATAAATCTGTTATGGATTTCATTTTTTCACGGTTTCAGAAAAACACTGCGAGTGTATAAAATTTTCGGAATTTTCTCTTAAGTACCACTTCAATAAAATGAATGGTTTTACCTCCAACATATTATTAATACACATTAGAAGCGTAGATAAAATTCCAAATTTGAAGAAAATCAATTTAAAAGGAAGTGCGATTTTATCGAATAAGTTTTTTGAGTTTTTCTGGAATTTTTTCGAAGACAGCTATAAAGATTTTCTTCATTAAACTTGGAAATGCTCACTGCACAGATAAAAACAATCACTTTTATTTGAAACATTTTCCGTAAAAATTCATTAGAGAGGGTTTTTTGGGGTCGTCTGTTAATTTAAATTTAATTTTGCACAAGCTTTGCAGGTTTTTACATAGCGCGCTCCACATAAGACCAATAAGGACCGCTGCACGTAAAACCCCTATCACCTTCTTTATGGCCAACTAAACATTGTGAACGTAGCAATTTTAAAGAAAATTGTTGATTTAATGTATTAATTGGGGACAGTCGAGGTTTCACACCAGACTTTTCTGATGAGAATAACTACTAGTTCTTACAATAATTTTACCTTCTGATATTATTATTATCAGGACGGGTGCCCGAAAGGCGCGGGACCTAAGCCTATGTGGCTCTTATCCCCCCGTAACCCCTTAATTAATCTCCCCCCGGTAACTTGCCGGTTAATCTACAATATCTCAAGGAAATCCCACAACTCCAACTCGCCCAGCAAATCCTGGGAGGAGTGGTGTCCTCCCCAAATATACGAAACCTAGTTCCAGCGAAACGGGGATACCACTCCCTGACATAAGTAGTGATACACCGTTTCCCTAACTCCGTCATCACAATTCTGACAAATGGGACTCCGCGTCCTCCCTATGTTAAACTAGTGACTGTGCACCCAAGGGTGTCTAGTCACTATTCCTACCAAGGTCCTCAAACCCGTCCTACTAAGAGACAGGAGATACTCCGAGATTCCCTGCTTGCTTGCCTTTATAAATCTTTTAGCTTGGAGGCACCCCTGCGTGTTCCCCCAGCGTTTCTACAAAGCTCCCGTCTCCCAAAGTCTAATCTGTTTGTACCTTCTGATATAGTTTACAGCCCAATGAACAGAAAAACTTGATTACCTGTGTTTCAACATGATCTTCTGCTTTAGCGGTACCCGGTTTACACATTACCATACCTCTTCTTATATCGTCTCTCTTCACACCTCTGATCAACGCTCCCAATTGATCACCAGCTTGTGCTTCTTCCAGAATTTGATGAAACATTTCTATGCCTTTTTATATAAAAACAAAAACCATAATGAAATTTTATGAGTAAACAACATACAAACAGTAATTCAATAACTGTAGAAGCAAATTTTACCAGTAACAGTTGTTTTTATTGATTTAGAAAATCCTAAAAATTCCACTTCGTTTCCTTTTTTAATAACTCCCCTTTCAAGTCGACCAGTGACTACTGTTCCTCTTCCTGTTAATAACATAGCTTGCTAATAATATTGGATCCAAAATGATATGATTATACTTTAATTAAAGGCAACCTACCTGGAATGGAATAAACATTTTCCACAGGAAGAAGGAACGGTTTATCTAATTCTCTAACAGGAGTGGGTATATACTTATCAATTTCGTCCAACAACTGAAGAACAGCTTGGGAACCTGGGAGAAATAAAAACAAGCTTTAAATAAAGATAGAACCCCTGAAATCAGCTAAAGGGAAAAACTTTTTATGCCAGAAGCAATTATAGAGGATCAGATTTCTATAATTCATTAGACTTTTCTTAAAGTTTAGGTGCTCGCCCCTAATGCTTATAAAAATATGACATCAGAAAATCATTTGACCACACCTATTTCCGGTTGCTTTCCTTCGAGTGCACACAGAGCAGAACCTTTCACTACTGGTAAACTGTCGCCGTCAAATCCCATCTCTGACATTAGTTCTCGCACCTCCATCTCAACTAAATCAACCATCTCGCTATCTGCTGCATCAACCTATATGATATGATACACATATTTTTTTAAATTTTTTATTTTATGAATCTACAAAAACAATTTTCTACTAAATTTCCGGAAAAGAAAAATAGTGAACAAATTTTACTAATTTCGGCAATACTCCGTAACCACAATCATTAACAGCATAAAAGGATGACTACCTTGTTTATAAAAACTACAATGTGATTTACTCCTATCTGTTTCGCTAACAGCAAATGTTCTCTTGTTTGAGGCATTGCACCATCTGTAGCCGCAACTACTAAAATTGCACCATCCATCTGTGCTGCGCCAGTTATCATATTCTGTAATGCAAAAATTTAATGCATTTGACCAAAGTTTCAAAATATCTTAAGTGTTTTCTTTAAAACTGACTCAAACATAAGAACGATTTCTCTGGAATTTTATTGTAAGCTATTATTCAAACGACTCTTTTATCAACGATTAAATAGTAAGGAACTTTGTACTGGGCTGCTCACCGCCTAATGGCTGATCCCTAATAAGGCCTGGAAGTGTTAAAAATAATAATAATAAGGAACTTGATGCTCTGCTGGTATCAGACTAACAAAACGAACAATACTGTTATACTGTTTTCTGAATTCTCACATCACATTTGGAGATATTTGATGTGAGTTACACACTAAACCTAGTTTACATTTACAATTCGTAAATTTTACATTCACTGGAATAGATACATATACTATAAAAATACTGGTACAAAAGGATGCCACAATTGTTCAATGACAATCCCATTGTGCTTTAACAACAACCTTCCATACATCCCTTTAGTTACGATCTTGTAGGTCTCCGCGGCCATTTCCATGAAAAACCCTTGGGTTTCCGGGTTGAGACCGCGTCAGTGGTTTGCTAGAAATCGACGTTTCGCCCATATTGCAATGAGTTCTTCAATATGGGCGAAAGTCTAGCAAACCACTGACGCGGACTCAACCCGGTAAATCAAGCGTTATTCTTTTAGTTTCCATATGTACCTTGATATAATCTGCATGGCCAGGACAATCAGTATGGCCATAATGCCTCTGTTCAGTTTGATATTCAATATGTGCAACATTGATAGTAATTCCTCTTGCTTTTTCTTCTGGCGCATTATCTATTTCAGCATAACCCTTAGCTTTCGCAAGCCGCTTATCAGCAAGTACTATGAAGCAGAAAAAAGTTTTCATTTTCATATAAAGACAAAAAATATATACATTTGTAATTACGTATGAATCTGAACCTTTAGTAATTGCTGCTGTAAGTGTTGTCTTCCCATGATCAACATGACCTATTGTTCCAACATTACAATGTGGCTTCACCCGTTGGAATACCTTTTTTTCGGATGGAGCCGCGTAATGTCTGACAGTTACACATAATGTAGGTAAATAACAACTAGACCTAAAAATTGTATGCTGCAAAAGCAATTAAAAAAAGACATTAGAAAGTACGATAAAGATAATTACCTTTTTTACTAATATCGAATCAAATACTTACAGCTTTATTGACAGCATCTAGGCCCAGGTAACGTTTTATGCCATGCTTTGCCACTAAAAAAAACAAAAACTTACTACTTCCTAAAAAAATGCTTATTTCATAAATTAACATATAACGATTTCTAAAAATTATGAGGATGATAATTATATTTAAAAAGTTAATCGACAAAGTGTGATAATTAGCAAAATTTGATGTAAACTCAGGAATAATGAGTAAATATGCGGCAACATTTTTAGGTTAAACAAATAAGTCAATTTTAAAGTTTAGATATGGGTAATTATATATTTATTTTTTTTACCAGGACAAAGTAAAAGTGTACGTGTAATTAATAACACCATTATAATTTCAGGTCACTGATTCAAATAACTTTCAGATAATAAAATTTCCCCAACTTCTAAGAACCTCCCAAGTATCCCTTTCAGTTAGTTCAACCATACACCGATACACCTACCTCATCTAACTACAATTATAATCGCAAATAATATATTACAAGCATATAAATGTTAAACAAAAATAAAAGCAATCACAAATAAATACAAATTTTCTCTTAAAATGAGTTAAATATTTTTAATTTGTATAATTAAAAAATATATATATAATGTTTATTGATTTTTACGGAATATGCTACTAAGAGCTGTGAGTAAGTTTGCAGCAGCCATTTTGTCAAGCACCTTTGGCGTCTTTGTGGGCTGTCCTAACTTCTGTCTAATCAAAGTCACTTTCCTACTGGGAAAATCTTTTCTTGGATTTATTGAAAAGCTACATTTGAGAATGTCTCACCACGGAAGAGGAAGAGGTAAAGAAGCTTTTTTAAATTAAAATAATATCTTTTGAGGTACCTGTGTTTGCAAACCGGTACTTTCTTTGGGGCATAATAATGCTGCTTTCATATTTTTGAATAGATTTTGTATTTGTTTTTTCATTATTATTGTTTCTGACATAAATGACACTTGTTCACTATATATTTTGAAAATCTTGTAAACCTTAGGTAGCTTCACCTTTGCAATGATACAAGTAGGTCTTATATAATGAATCAGCCTTTCTTCTGAGAAAATGATTTCCTTTGTACTTTTCCTTTCCATGAAAGCGAATGAAATGCGATTTTTTTTTTATTGCGTTTTTCTTTCACAATATTTTTTTAATTACTTGTTATTTTTCAAACTGATTTCATTTGATTTTATGACCAAACTAATAAAAATTACTCATTATTAATTTTATTGAAGATTGTAAGGTGGTCTTATTTTTAAAACTCTTTTAATAATAAAGTTGTTCCATCACTCACCGTGACGAATTACCTTAATGGTCAATATTAAATATCTTATGCGCTTATTCGTCATTAAATTGATGCAGTGATAGATTATTTTATTTCATTTTTTTAATATTTCAAGAAATGGATTAGCTTAAAGTTGATTTTTAAGTCATATCTACCAGTCAAACACCGACCAGTATGGCCTAGGACAGTTCTTTGACTTGTTTCCTGGTAAAACCCGAACAAAAAAGATTGCATTTTAGTTCCTCTGTGAGTTAGAATATTCCATTCTGCAAGAATTATTCCACTAAACAAAATTAAATTCTTTTAGGGAGGTATAATAGGCCAAGCTACAATAACCAGAATAGACTTTCACATCAGAACAATTATTCTCAGCCGGCATATTCAACTCAGAGCGGATATGCGGCATCACCTGCTAAAACTATATCAGGCGTGAGTAAAATATTTTTTGATTTGTCTTTTTGTTTTGAATTTTTTTATTTTAGAATCTTGTATTTCGTTCACAAAAGCAGAAAAAAAAGTTTACTAATCACTGTTCAACCTTTTGTTTGTTTTTAAGTTGTTTATACTCAATTTAAATGCGTACATATTCCAGATCCTTCTTTTTGTTTAAGGTCAGTAAATTTATATGAAATATTATAATACTTGAGGTATACACTCGAGAAATTTAACTTCAAAATATGTGACAAATTAATCTCGATTTTGTATTAAACAATAATAATACTCTTGAAATTTTATTGCTGTTACTACGGATTGAAGTAATAAATTCACTGGAATATTGTCATTCAATTGCAAAAAAAAAAAAACATTCTATCGTCAATAGTTAATTATGTCAGGAAGCAAATTTTAGGTGTTGTACGGGTGTAAAGAGGTTAGGAAAAAAGAACAACCATTCAGATAACATGTGATCAAAAAAAAAATTATACATCGATCACTTGAAAAAACTTCAAGAAAAAATTATGATATTTTTTGTTTTATTTACCTAGAGAAGGGCAGTTAATTGTATTTAGAAAGAGTCATTTATAGAGTATTTATAGGTGTTTAGTTTTGTTTTACAGAAAGAACCCGAACAATATTCCAGTGAATCTATTAATGAAAAAGGGGCCATCGGAAATCGCAGGCGGATAGAACAGGTAGGATCTTTCGAATGGTTTAATAAATTTCTTTATATTTTAGAAAAACATTTTGCAATTTGCTATGAATTTTCTGTAATACCCTCATAATACTTTTTTCCAATTATCTTTTAACCTTCTTTTAATATTTTTATTTTTACCTTCCCTAACATTAAATTTCATGAATATGTGGATGGATCCGCAATGCTGGATAACATCTGGCATTTTATCCGTCGTAGCATGCAAATTTATTTTCTTCCTGACCGGTTTCGGATTTTCATCCATCGTGAGAGCAAATTCACCAAGTTCGTGTAGAGAGTTCATTTCAACGTAATGTTTCTGTTACTTGTTACTCACACTTGGTAACAAGTAACAGAAACATTACGTTGAAGTGAACTCTCTACACGAACTTGGTGAATTTGCTCTGACGATGGATGAAAATCCGAAACAGGTCAGGAAGAAAACAAATTTGCATGCTACGACAGATAAAATACCAGATATTAAATTTCTTATTGGTGGGTCTATTTTGGAAATGAAAGATGTTGAAATAAATTAAAATAGCTGAAGTTAACAATTTTCAGTTATCAAAATTATTTTTTCTGTTTAATAATTTTCTGCAGGCGCACCTCAAGCTAGAGTTCTAACGGCAAGTATTGATGTATTTATCTGATCTTGTGTTTGACCGATTTCCAAATTTCTTCCGTCAGCAGATTCTTGTCCATTATTTTATGTAGGTTGACTTTCGTGTTTCTGGTTTACGTCACATACTATATTCACTAATAGTTTCATTAGTATTGTAGTATGTGACAGAAAATTAAAAATGGAAATCAACGTCTCTACATGAAAGTGTTAAACCTAACTCATGACGATAGAAGAAATTACGAAGCCGCTCAGAATTAGAGAAAAGAAATACGGACTCAATCTCAATCTTATCCGGAAAATATTGATGCGTTTGTAGAAAGTTCGCCATATGGCTTCTTTTTTTTTTCTCCCTAATTACTTAACCAAATTAATCATGATGCTGATTGCAAGATATTTGGGGATCTCCACTAGCAACGAACAACCAGAAACGTTCAACCTAAGCTTTTTGCTTCAAAGATTTACTTTTGGAGTTCATGTATTAGATAGGGAAAAGATTATTTGGAAAAGTTTACATATGAAACAGACTTGCATATGCAGAGAGCATTGATTTTCAACTTTATTTCCTACTAATTTATTCAAATGGAAATTCCGTTAGTTTAGACACAGTCTAAAGCAAGCTCTCACATTTAAAACGGCTAAAGTTCAGTGCTTAGCTGACATGTTAGTGTAGTGTCTTATTCTCGAATTCATTAAAAAATATGCGCTTTTTAAACACCTTCTTATAAAAAGATTTTTTTATCTAGTGAAATGTTACATTTTCGCAAATGCTGATTGTATCAGATTAAATTAATGATACATTTTGTTAAAAAGGACGCCAGGGGTGAGCTTTTATAGTTAAAATATAACTAGGATTCTATCCTAGCTTGACCATGGAATTTACAAACATTAGTAAGGAATGTGACTTTAGTAGTGTCCTTTTAAAAAGGACATACATAAAAGAAAAATAATTTCTTACTTATTGTAAATAAATCATTAAGCCATATACCACAAAATCAAAAAAGCTGTTTCCCAGAAAACAGGAAAATTTCATTTTGCAAGTGTTACATTCGTTTTACTAATTTTTATCGACATTTTTAAGTATTTGAGATTTTGTCTACATCTTAAATCCATTAATGGGAATTCATCCATCTTCATAGTAGTTCGGAATTGCCAACTTTCAAACTGCTATGAAGAAATTGGATGGACGTAGGAAACCGGTCAGCAATAAGGAAAAGAAGGTGGCTGAGATATTATCCATCATAGCGAACCAACCGCCTATTCGACAGCCTAGATCCCGTTACAATATAACGAGACGGAATATCAGGTTTGAACTTTTGCTACTTTTCGAGTTTTGCATTAAACATTCAAACAAGCAACATAAAATGGAAAATTATGTTTTCTGTTTATGTTGTCCAAAAAAAGAAAAAGCATTTCAATAAGAATTTCAATTTCGATAATCTGCCACGATCATATGCCAAGAAAGTAGATTTTGAGGTGACTATTCCAGGTTGCTCTTTCGAAGTGGTAATCTCCCAGAAGTAAATGAACAAAATAATTATAGTTTTTTTCTGTCTCTCCCTCCACAGTTTTAAAATTCAGTACAAATTTTAAATAAGTATTCCATTTTAAAAGCATTGGCCTTTTGTATTATATTATGAGAAAAACTAGCTGCTTTAAAATTTTACTGCCAACCGTTTCTGTTTTCAATAAATGATCGGTAAGTTGGCTCGTAAAATACTCTTATTCTAATCTAGAACGGGTTCTTAAAAAAGCATGCACTTTGTCACAGATCGAACCCATTGTTAATTCTGTCACTCATTCTTCCAGTAGCTTCCTGTATTTATTAATAAAGTGCCAGATTCAGTTGTTTGAGATACCTCACATTTCAAATTCGATAACGCCAATTTAAATTTAAATGGACCCTCCGCAGCAATCAAGTCCTAGTTAATTAAAAAAAAAGTGTAGACAGGCATAATTTTATTTGACTATTTCATTGTTTGATTATATGGTTAAATAAAACAAATACTCCAGTCGTTCTTGGATGACGCTGTCTTAAAAAGTTTCAATTCCATATTTTACATGGGATAATTATTTATCAGTTATTATTTACTTTTTTGTTTAAGTCGTCGATTTCTTCAACTTCAGTTTCGTCGAAATATAACTTTTATTTTTATTTCTTAAAGGAAAAAAAAAACTTTTTTTTCTTCTACATTTTCTTTTTTTGTTTCTCTCCTTGTACCACATTTCAGAGCTAAGCATAGTGCGGCAGAGAATCACACCGGCTGGCTGCATTCTCCCCGTCCCCATTCTATCTTTCATTTTTCAATTTGATTTTTTATACATCATTTCATGATTCATTTTTCTCCTTAAAAAAATATATATTCTTATCTAGCAGTGGGGTTTATTTGGCCTTTTTCAATAGGCCAGGAGAAAAGATTCGACCTCTAGTTCTTAAATACACATGAATTTGTATAAAATTGTATATTCTCAAGTTATCATATAAAATTCAGTAAATTCTTGTTGGGAAATTATAGATTTCTTTCTTTAATAAACATATTTATGAAACTTGGGCTTATACAATTTTATATAATAGCCAATGTATTATATAATATTTTGCTTCTGACCTATTGAAATGGCAAATGAATAACAAGCGTTTGGAATGAATGGAGTCAGAAACTTTTGTTATTTTCTTTAGTTACTTATTCCCTTCCTAATGGAGTTCGTATTGTTTCAATGGGGCTTCCTAACAAAAACAAAAAGTGTTTTAAGATAACAGTAAGAGTTTTTTGAAAGATGAGATAACAATAAAAATCAAAATACACTGCACTCTAAATTGTTCCATTTGAAAGTAATTCTTTTGTCCTAACCCGATTTTAGATAAATAAAACTGAATCCCTGTTTACTGGGCATACATTGAAATCATTTGTGAAAAGTTTGAGGCACTTTTGCGTCATCCCAATACCTAATTTTTAATACACCAAACTGTGTCAAAAATAAATTTCATTTACCTTTTTTTTTCGTTCTGCTAACTGTTAATTTACCACTAGCTCTGTCAGTCTAATAAATCTAGCTTTTCTTCGCCGTATAGCGTCGTTGAGTAGTCTGCCTAATTTATGCGTCACATATTCAACTCGATACATTGGACATACCAGAAACTCTTATTCGACGAAGGTGTTTCGATTGAGGGAGCAACATTCTGGGAACATTCTTTAGAAATTCGCTAAACTTTCCAATTTGGCTGTACAAAACATGAGGGACTGAAGTGGAAGTTTACTGTCTCTTGTTGTGAATATCAGCACAAATCTCATAATAAAGGCCGACGAGCTTTCAAGCATTTTTCCACCTTCCCACATGGAATCTCATGAATCAACTGAGATTAGATAAGATAGGCGGCAAACGTTTTTTTCATTTCCATTTGCAACAATGATAGCCGACTGGAAGAGAAATTCATTCTTTTGAAAACCAGTTTCCAGTCCCTACATCACAAGTTTTTTTAACACTTGAACTAATTCGTTTACGTGCTGTTATTTATTCTTATTTTATTTGTAATGTATAGTTTAAAAGAGAAAAAAAAAGAACCTGTTTAAAGTGTGGTGCCTAATTTGATTTGAATACAACTTTTCTCAGAAAAATAGAAATAAAAGTCCCGTTATTACAAACGAATAACTTATTAAAAAGGGAAGTAACTAAAGCGGAAGTGGCACAAGTGCTATTTCTGACAAAAGGGAGCTCAAATGATCAGCGAAGTGTGTGTGGTGCTCTACAATATGTGTACGGGCTAGAAATGCAAATATGGTCAGATGCCGGGTGTTGTCTCACCGTATATGAAAATGCGTTAGCATTCTGATGTGGGGTTTGTAGTCGGCAACGTCACAGTCGCCGGTGCAGCAACATCAGCAGCAACAACAACCGCAGCAGCAGCAGCAGCAACAGCAACATCACCAACAACAACAACAGGTGCAAATCCAGCAACAGCAAGCACAGGCGCAACAAGCTCAAGTTCAAAGTCAGCCGCAAGTGCAACAGCAACAACACCAGCCGCAACAACATCAACCACAACAACAGCAACCACCCTTACAATCACAGAAGCCAATGCCCGTGCAACAGCAGCAGCCTACGCCACCCATTCAGCAACCTGTTGTTGAGAAGAACGTACAGGAGCAACCTGCATTCACTAATACCCAGTCAATAAAGCAGGATACAGATAATCAGTTAAATTCGTCCACCGACGACTTGGACATGGACCAAGAAGGAACAGGAGAAGTTAGAAAGAAATATAAACCTTGGATGAAAAAGGGTATGTAAATAATTTTGCCTAATTAATTAGTTTTATGAACTTAAATTTCTCTTTTGCTTATTATAATTCCTAATGTAGAGACTTTATTCATCTTAACTTTCTTCTCTTTCTTTTTACTTAGGGATGTCTATCTTCCAAGTATTTTTTGTGATCTATTTTTTGAAAGTAATATTGGACAAAGATATTACTCTGCAAAACAAAGAAGACTCTGCACACAGTCAGCCGTACTTGTCTTAGATGGTAATAATTCATTGCACTGCAACAAGAGATTTATTGTTTCAATCCTTGAGGCATGATAAGGTCTTTCCATTTCTTCTCAAGGAAATTTCATTATCTGGGAAGGTTCTAAAGAGGGCTCCTCCTCCTCCAGTAATCGGCACTTCCCTTATTCGACCAAGTGTGGTGGCTCTGAAGCTTCCTAAGCTTCTTCCTCTGAATTAGTTAAGGCTTCTCATGGAAACTATAGGTGCTATCGCGTTCTGGGCCCAGCTTCATGACTGCGCCAACAATCCCACTGAGGAAACATCAGCATTTGAAACCTATTTTTGCTCAGACTGATACATGCCACAGATCTTTCCCGGTCGTAACTGCCCAAAAAGACTGCGTCAGTACTGCGGTGCAATATTTCTCCAAAGCAGTGTCCTCTTGATTATTCCTTCTGAGACTCAGCCATACTTATTTAATTACCCACAAGACAGTGTGCTTTGTAATTAGTACTGTATCATGCTTTAAGTAATTTCATGTATAGTAGCCTTTTTCTATTTTGATTTCCAAATATTTATCTCAGATTTCTGCTCCAGCTCACCCTGGAACTAAACCAAATGTTTAGATATCCTCCTTACGCTGGAAAATTAAATTGGACACAGACTTTTTTTTCTGAACGTATTTAGCTTTGTTAATATTTGCAAAATTAATATATTTTTTGTTGTCAGCATTTTTGGTTATACTGATTCTAAAAATGATAAGTTAATATTTTCAAAGCTGGAGACGTTAGTATTTTTTTCTCAATATCCTCTGTATCCGCACACAAAATCCCTTAAAATTCTAAATGAAGAGCAAGTTATCAGTCGCCTCGACATTAAATGACAGTTGCAACTTATGCGAAATATCAAATCGTGTTACTAAGCGTAATAAAGGAAATAAGTAGTTAAAAATTGGTTGGGTATAGTTTTTAGGGAAAAAATTCTAGAACTATATTTTTATTTAATAATTATCTTATTTCGCCATTAATGCTGTAGCCATCGTAACAAATTATATTTAGTATAAAAGAGAAAATTGATAATGTTTTATTCTTATGAAATATGCAATTCAATGCTTATTATTTTAATGTTGAATATTTTAATTGAACTTGAGTTCACGAAGTGCAATGTATATCTATACCAGTCTAAACATCAACCTCGAAAACTTTTTGCATGCATTAATGGTATGTTTATTATTATTTTACTTCCCCTTAGATTCCTGAGAAAGCGGCGATCGTGCCAGATGTTCGAAATGGAGTTTTCACTGCATGCTTTAAGGTCTCCTGATACGAAAAAAATGTTTTTAGTAAATTTTATATATATATATATATATATATATATATGGGTGTGTGTGTGTGTGGTTGTGTGTGTGTGTGTGTGCTTTTCATGGTATTCCGTCCGTGTAGGTACTACTACAGCATTAGACACGGAGATTTTGGGCAAAATCCATCAACCGGAAGTGCGACTTTGCTGATTTTATTTTTCGTAATTTTCTCGAAAACGGATCAACGTTTTTCTTTAGACTTGCATACTATTTTCATATGTATCTGTCACTTTGATTTGAAATATTTTTCCCGGGAAAGTTGATTTTTAGCGGGTTCCAGGGCAACAGTAGCGTTTATGGCTTCCTCGAAAGGAGCACTTCAGCATAATTTTAATTCACATTAGAAGCATTTAAAGAAATGCAAATTTAAAGAAATGAGTTTCTTCGAATTTAAAACAGAGGTTGACCGGAAGTACGACTTTATAACATTGGTTTTAAAGTTTTTAGGAATTTTATCGAAATCGACTATTACGAATTTCTTTATACTTGGAATGCTAACTTAACAGATAAAAACGTATTACATTTATTTGAAACATTAAAAAAAAAATTATTTCGGATCGTTATGCGGAATTTTTGGCGCTATTCTCATATACATGTAGTTAGTTTAGAGTGTTTAATGTGCTTTACTAAGGCCCACCACTCATTTACCTGCTAGGGCTGGTAAGTTGATACTTGTCCTTCCACCACCTCTATATTTACGTTAGGCGAAATACGTAAAATATGATAAAGAAAATTTGTCATTTTATGTATAATCATAATCATATTAAAAAGGGTAAGAAGTGACTGTGCAGATTTTTTCTTTTGTGCAACGTATAATGAAAAATCCAAGCAGCATAATGGTAGTGTACATACATACATCTACTCCAAAACATATATAGCGGCGAAAATTTGGTGCGATCTTTCAATATTCCCAATTATCAGCAGTAAAAGATATTTTACTTAGTATTACATACTAACTGACTAATTCGGTAGTATTTGTTTCTAAACAGTTCAGCCCTATAATAATAATAATAGAGGTACTTTCCAATGTCTCGTTTTCGCAGGAGCATTAGGCATTAAAATCTCCAGAAAGATCAAGAAAAGGCGTCAGAATGCAAGGCTGAGAAATATTTTGGCTCCAAAGAATGCTATGATGGTTCTACATGAACTTCATCCTGAATTAAAGATGACAATTTCTGAACAGCCCAATGCTGCTAATCAAATGGGTTATACTGTTGAAATTGAGGTAACGAATGTTGTAATAAAACATTATCTATTGTTCTGCATTTATTTTTCCTTCGCTAGTACATTTAGTTAGAGGCATAGCAGAAGTCCATGTGTCCGACTAATAGTTTTACATGCTTTGAATGTAATGTATTGTAATAAATTCATTTTTTTATTATTAATATTTTATTTTATATTTTTTAGATTGATGGTAAAATATATCGTGGACATGGTATGTCAAAGATATGCGCCAAACAAGCAGGTAGTGAAAACGCTTTGAAAGCTGTACTTTTAGAAAAACTGGAGCAGAATAATGTGAAACTTAGTTGTAAGTAAAATTTGAAAAAACAGAAATTGTTTTGGAAATTTAAAAACCATTTCGAAGTATATTTTTTTAAATAAAGTTAAACAGAATTTCTTTACTAATAATGAAGCTAAGGTATTCAAACTATTTATTTGGCGAGTTAATTGGAAAAAACAAAATTGTCACAGGATTATTTCTATGAGAGTAATTTATAAAAACAGAACTCTTGTTCATATAATTTCTTTACTTTTTAAAGCGGAATCCGTGAAAAGTGAAAACAACACTTGGGAAGATGTTGAAATGCCACAAGCAGAAGCCAATGAACAACCTAGTATTGATGAAGGAAACAAAGATGGACAAGATGGAGCTAATAAACCGTTTGCTCCAGGCCGTCAAATTCAGGAAGATGATGTACCATGGGGATCGCTAGCCAGTTTTGCACTGTACAAACTGTTTTCTGAATGGCAATCACAAGGATTCCAGTTACCAGCAAGTTCAGGATTACCAGCAGTTTTTCAAAAGGTATGATTTGTATTTTAAATTAAAAATTATGTTTTAATTTGTTTCACGTTTTCCTCTACAATTGTTTCGATTTTATTTATTTTCTTAGGCAGGAGTTCCATTACCATACCCCAAAAAACTACTTCCAGAGGATGCAAGTAAGAAACATCCAGTACAGTTACTAAACCAAATAAGGCCAGGATGTCAGTATATTGAAAGTAGAGAAGGTATGCCACCAAATCTTACTTTCACATTCTCTGTGGTCGTTGATGGACAAACTTTTACTGGAGTTGGTAAGCATCTACATTTAAAATATATTTCTCAGTATTTCAGGTTCAAGGTTAGTTTAAAGAATAGTACCATAGATGAACGTTTTAGAAACAAGTCTTCAAAGGGGTGTAGTTTCGCAAAAGGAATTTCCCACTGTTTTTCTAGATAAAGGGGTTTGGAATAACGTTTTCGCTGAATAACGCTGAAATTCGTCTTCGATTCGTAATGATAGGTTTATTATCATATACCATCTGCTTATATTGGTAGAGTTTGGAAAGCCTAAGAAGATTAACAACTTGATAACTATATTTAAAAAAAAATATTTGCAAAGAATGTGAGATTGTTGCTAGCACCAGAAGTCATTCAGTTTCAAAAATTTGACCCTAAATAAATCATGTACCAAAGATTTCTGCTGGCTCCTAACCGAAGGAATAGGAACTCAGTGGTAAGTGCATAGCATTCTTTAGGATGGGCGTTTTTACTTTCTCTTACTCCTAGTATTGTAATCGTGTCAAATTTTCGATATCGAGTTTTCACCGGAAATATTCGTTTACAGGACCCCTGAGTCCAAAAAAGTTGTTTTTAGCAAATGGTGTGTGTGTGTACAGCATAGCTCAAAAACGAGAAATCGTAGAAATTTGAAACTTGATATTCCGTTTAGGTCACCATGGGAACGACAGTACATTATCTGTCAAAATTCCTCAACCGGAAGTACCACTTTACTAGTTGTTTATTTTACGTTTCTGCGATTTTCTCAAAAATGGCTCCGACGATTTTTTTCAAACTTGGTATATCAACTACACATACACTATCTACACATACACTAAAAATCTACAACTTTTATTTAAAACATTTCTCTGCGAAAATTCAATTAAGGGCAGTTATGGGGTGAGGTGGGGTTAGGTTTTAATTTAAATTGCTATTTCAGTTTATTAGATAATTCTGTCATCAAAATAGTGTTAATTAGAATTGAATATGTTGTTAAAATTCCGAGTTTCATAAAAATCAGATACCCTGAAGTGCGTTTACATTACCTAAATGATTTTTTCACTTTTTCGCGATTTTCTTGAAACTTGCTATATAAACTAAACATACAAAGATCTTACAACTTTTATTTAAAACATTTCTCAGGGAAAATTCATTTAAGGGTATTTTTGGAGGAGGGGTGGGGTTATGTTTTTCTCTAAAGTGCTATCATAGATTAGATTATATAATTCTATCATCCAAACAAGATTAATTAGAAATAAATAGATGGTCAAAATTCCGAGTTTCAAGAAAATTAGTAAACCGGAAGTACGCTTTTGCTGACCGTTTTTTCAGTTTTTGACGAATTTAATTAAATTTGGTACACAAACTATAAAATTTGTCAATTTTGAGAGCTGGCGTAAGAGAAAATTGTGTGAGTGTTTCATACCAGATTTTTAATATGTAGAAAATCACCTGAAAGAATTAAACTTTAATGATACTATTAGATGTAGAATTTTTTTAATGAGAATAAGGTTCTGGTATTTACTGTTAACTATAAAATAAATTGGCATAAAATATGTCTATGTTTTGGTTTGGAATGGTATTTTATTTCTGTAGTCCGTCAGAACATCATTCCTAACTTATTGCAATGAACGTATTCAGTCATTTAATAAGAGAATTTATTCTTGAAGATACATTCTATAGATGCATTATCCCTCCCCCCCCCCCCCAATTATTTTTTTATGTTTTGGTTTGAATTCCTTTTTTTTTTCGTTTTAGGTATTTATAGCTTGTTTAAAGCTTCTGTATACCATCACTCATGGAATAACAAAAACAGGAATACATTTTGATTAATAGTGTTTCCAAATTTAGATTCTACTGGAGATAAAAGAAATCTTATGTTTATGGTCCTACTAAAATTAAAAACGTATCAGAGATATTTTCCGTGATACCCTGCTTCTTTTTGTGGTCATCGACCGGTTTTGGGCGTTCGCCCATCATTAGGATGCGTTTGTCAAACAGTGTGATAACATAGATTTGCACAGAGCAAATTTAGTTTATAAACTGACTGGTCTTTGAGTGTTTTCCTAATTAAGATTATGATCACTTTTTCTCTTTTGGTAATTGTCCTTTTTATTAATATAAGAATGAATACATTTAAAGACCAGAATTTGCTCAGTGTAAATCTCTGTTATCACACTGTTTGACAAACGCATCCTAATAATGGATGAACGCCCGAAACCGGTCGATGACCACAAAAAGAAGCAGGCTATCACGGAAATTATCTCTGCTACTTTCCAGCTCTGCGGAACCAACCACAACAATTAAAAACGTGCTTTTCTAAAAAATGTTCTCTTTTAATTTAACATCTTAAGAGAAAATTGTATTTAAAGTATTTTCTTGGAATTAAAAAAAATAAAAATAAATTTATTGTAAAAATTCTGAGTTTCAAGAAAACTCATCAATTGTATTTTGAGCCATATATAGCTATTTTTCTTTATCATAAGTAGAACAAAACTCCAAGCAGTTATTCTGAGATTACACTATTGCTGTGGTGTTTGCAAGAATAACATTTGTTTATTTCCATTTTAGTATAAAACTAAAAATAGGCCACCCCCAGCTAAAGTGCTTCTTACAATTTGTATGCTTACTTCAAAGAATCGTAGCATTTTAATATTATTATTAGTACTCGATAAATAAACTATTCATCATTATACCAATAACATCTTGCTTCTTTTTTTTTTAAGGCACCAACAAGAAGGATGCGAAGAAAGAATGTGCAAAACATGCGTTGGAAGCTATGGGTGTAAAATACGATTAGTTGAAAATTATATATAAAAAGTATATCCTATTTTACAAATATTAACAATTAAAACAAAAAACACAAAAATTAAACTGAATGTCTATAAAATATAAAAAAAAGAAGAAATGAACAATTTTATTGGCATTTAAAGTTATTACATTTTAGATGACGAATTATTATAGAGCATTAGTTCAAATTATTCAGTTTTGTATTTAATTATTTCAAAATATGAAGAAACACAAAGAAATAATATGTATTACATCAAAGGAATTTTTTTTTTTTTTTTTATTTTATTCTTTTTTTACAAATAATTGACGTTATTAAATTGACGATATTTTATATATTTCTTTTCATTTTAACTATTGTAACTATAATAGTTCAAGAAAAGAAAAAAAAAAAGATTTTATTGTTTTCTTTTATTTGGAAAAAGTTTATAATAAATATTTATGTTTTTCATTTCTTAATGTTTTCCTAATTAAGATTATGATCACTTTTCTCTTTTGGTAATTGTCCTTTTTATTAATATAAGAATACATTTTAAGTAAAAAAAAAAAGAATATGTATAAATACAATCTTATTTAAGAGTAACGTTGTGTATATCTTTAATATAATATCATTTAAGAATTATTTTGTAGTAATGTACTGAAAATCACCGGCAGCCATTTCCATTTGAAATTTTATCTCAAAATATTCTCTTTACCTTCATAATTATAATATATATGATGTATGTTTATAAAAAACAAATATAATTTCTTCCTTCCTTTTAGAAAAAAATTTTTGTTATTTGTTTATTATAGTAATTTATTTAGTCAATTTAACTTACCAGAGCTAGGTTTTATGTGACTCACCCCCAATAAAAGAGAAATGATTAAACTTGGAAAAAATAGTCTGCAAATCAAAACAGCTTAGTGTTGATTAGACTGGGGGGTGGATGCAAACTGGGTAGGGTAATCATACTTTTTATTTAATTTTTCTAGAGAGAGTGAACTCAACGCATTTTTACTTGCGTTGAATTTGTTCGTTGTTTAGGTTAATCATTTCAAAACATAGTACCATCTTTATCCTCTGGCGATGACATTTTATTATGTTGAAAACAGGCTTTTTGTGAAATGATAACTCTATGGCGAGAAGTCGCTGCCAGACTATTTCGGTGCGCGTAGCACACCTGTGATACCACACCACTTCTATATCTCCCCTAAGCCGTCACCAATTGAAAACTACGTACCGTTCTATTCCGCACGTTCAGGACGAAGCTTTGATCTGAGAGGATCCAATAGAATTTAACGAAATTAAATTCTACTTAACGAATTTAATTTAACGAAATTAAATGCGCATTGTTGAAGACAAAAGTATATAGTAGATTGCACATTGCAATGAACTGACAAATATATTATTAATATTATCCGGAAGGAATGAACAAAAGAAAAGCAGCGAAAATAACGTTGGCGTTAACCGATATCTTGGCTTGTATAAAAAAATCAAACATATAAGATCGTACTTATTTACTGAGAAAGAACATGATAATATTATATAGATAATGGTACCATTCACAACATGGAAAAGGTGTAATCTCAAACTCTCCCTAGTTAAATTTTCTCTGAAAAATATTTTGAGTAAATACAGTGAGAAAAAGTTAACTTTCATTTGGCGGGAAGCGGTATCCAAAGGAAGGAAGTCTGAGGGAAAGCCTCAGAAAAAGCACGTGGTTTTAATCAAGCCACAAAATGATGAGGCGGTAGAGACCAGCGATCAGACTAAAGCATTGCTCAAGGGAAGTCTGAATCCTGAGGAAGGTTGGCAAGTCGTGAACCTCCGGCCAAAAATAAGACCCTCCTTGTTGATTCAGTAGGCTCAAGCCCTACCATGAAAAGCTGAAGTGCGCTGGACTCCAGGCTGAGCTGCCTAACAAAAAGCTTCCGAAAATGATAATTTTCGAAGTGCCGAGCGACCTCAATGACGTGAGACTAATGAAAGCCTTATATAACCTTTTCAATGGATGCCTGTGACTGGGATACTTTCCCAGTCTATCGAAAACAGGGCTTGTCAAAGTATTATATAAAGGTGGGAGCTCGTAGTCCAAAGTCGTATCGATTGATACAATTCCTATCAGTTTTTGGGAAACTGATTATAATGAGATTGAAAAGCTGTATCATTTTCAGCTTCAGCCAGTATGATTTTGCATTGGGAAGATTGACGACAGATACGATATCTAAGATCCTCGGATTGGAGCGTGGCTGCCGCCACAAATACGTCCTCTCTCCGTATTCCTTGACACAGCTGGCACCTTTGATAATGATATTTGGTGGCCCCCTATTTTGGAGTCACTTAAAAAGAAGAGATTGTCCGTCCAATCTTATGAAATTGATTCAAAACTACCTCTACCCTACCTAAAGCTACCTAGGGTGGCGGTACTAGTGACTCAAGCTGGCGAGATTTCAAAGGTTGTCCGCAAGGCTTGGTGGTGGAACCTAGTTATGGACGGATTGTTCGAGCATATAGAGAATATAGATTATAGTGATTCGGTTGGATACGCTGATGAGGTTGCAATATTTGTCCATGGAGATTCTCGATTCTTCAGGAGTTAGAGGAGCATGCTAGCGCATAGAGTCTCGGATAAAGAATTGGTGTCATTGGGAGAAACTACAGATTTCGTTCGAAAAGTCGTCCCAGTTGTCTTCCCTGGATCAGGGTGGACGAACAAAGAATAGTCCATGTAACTCAATTTGAGTACCTGGGCGTGCTGCTGGATCGGAAGCTTTCTTTTAAGCCCCATATTTAGCGGGTTGCGCTTCCGATGTCTCAGTTTGTACCAGGGGATCAAAAGAGTAGCCCGTGATGAGTGGGGGCTGAAGACTGTTGTGGCCTTGACCATCTGGCATGATAGAGAACGTTGGTACGTACACAGCTGCCAGTTGGGCTGAGAAGGGTGACATGTAGTCGTACAGCGGCACTCTATTACGATTGCAAAGAGCCATTTTCTGCTCTGTAACAAGGGACTATGCGACATCCTCCACGGTCTCCTTACCGGTCCGGTGTTGCTGCTTGATGTCCTTGCAGAAATGAGGACCCTTACCCATAAGCATAAGAAAGGGGAAGTGATTTCCTTGATGTAAGGAGCTGCTGCCCAGTCAGATGCCTCCTGCTGCCCTTATAAAGAGAAAGATCCGGGAGTACGAAATTGGGCTTAAAAGAAAGCTTCCAATCCAGCAGCACGCCTAGGTACTCAAATTGAGTCACATGGACTATTCTTTGTTCGTCCACCATGATCCTGGGAGGACAACTGGGATGAAGCTTGCTTAGACTTTTCGAACGAAATTGGGAGGACGCTGGGACGAAGCGGAGAAATGGAGATCCACATATGAGTTCTTCCCGAATCTGCATCACAGTGTCGATTCTATGGTTCGAGCTATCCCAAACCATATCACAATAATTCACGGCCCATGTGGAGTTTTGCTAAGCTCCATGAGGTGGGATTGAAAGATTCCCCAAATTGTGAATGCGGTGAGCGGGACACAGCGCACCTCGTTCTCTTACGGTGTCCTCTCCTAGACGAGGCAAGAATCCCTATGGAATTCAAACTGAGAACAAAGAAAGGGAGAGAACTGGCCAGGAGATTGAAAAATTTTAAAGGACTGGCTGGGATACTGCAAAGAATTGACTAAAAGTGCTAAAAATTTCAAAGACTTTGAGTTTGCTCGGAAATCGTTGTAGAGCGAAGGACTAGACGGATATGTAGAGGTCCGCCTCCCTGTGGCAGGGAGTGTAACTTGCCTACTGCGTAGACAAGGCTAAGTGACCATAGGGACCAGTTTTGGCGCTATGTGCTAGGTACGGTGGCCAGGAGTGTGGGATTAATAATAATTACTTTGTGTAGGACTGTGAACTGTGTTCATGTCAAATTGTCATTTTCGATTTTTTTTTTTTTTTTTAGTTTATTTATTGTATAAGCAAAATCTATTAAATCAGTTAACAATAATTGCTATGCTCAATGCTGATACTGTTATCTTGAGTGGAGAAACCTTCCATCGATGACACTCCTGGCAATGTTGAGGCGTTTGGTTGCAAAGATTATCTATAGCCACTTCCGTTAGAGTCTCCTTGTTGTATTCTGTGGCAAACTTAATTTGGAGATGAGAGAATTGTTATGTTGTGATAGTGTTTCGAATTTTACGCAATTAAGTAATTATTATTGCAGGAATACACGTTTTGAGGACCAGAGCATGAAAAGATGTTTTTACTAAATAGCTGTATATTTTAAAAATAAATAATCACAGGTCAGCCCAAACTTGTTATATTCTATATTTAGGGACGGTTCGGTTAAAATCGGTCCACCGGAAAATTTTCCGCGATTTTCTCAAAAGCGGATATAATGTTTTGTTAATTTTAGGCAATCAGTTTTTGGAACATTTTTTCCTCTAAATTTTGCTTTTTGGGAGTTATATGGAGCCGTTTTACTCTAAGGTGCGACTTAAGATCACGATTCTATTCAAGTGAACATACATTGCTAAAACGGAAGACGTGCGCGCCGAATACGCCACCGACGATCCTTATTTTCTACTTAGTAAACTTTATTGGACTGCTAGAACACGTCTTATGGTCTAATGGGCCCTAGAATCAGGCGCAGGAAAAAAAAATGAAAAAAACATTGCTATAGAAAGTTTGAAGAAAATCGAAAGTACCATTTACCCATATTAAGCAACACGATTATTGAATAAATAGCTAATTTGGATGAACTATTATGACAATTCTTAATATTCTGGTTGTTTTATACATAAATATTGAAACTATTAAAATGATTTGGACAGAGTTTGGTAATTTATTCAAAAATTTTTACAAACGTGAAAACAATTTTCTGTATTTAAAAGATCTTGCGCATAATAAATATTTATTTAGACCAATTCTTTCAATATAGGTACTATAGTTCGTTTTGAGAATCTATAAAAAGATTTTTTTATTCATTCTCCCACGGAATAGACCACTAGTCGTATGAGGCGATCAAGAAAGTGGGGTACACCATTCGATACCGATTTGAAAGCTCCCCGAAAGAGGCTTGAATAAATCGGAAGGTGAAGGGGATATCAAGGAGTAGGTGGCTCGTGGATCCGAGAAGAGGTGCCACCGAGGGAGGATTATCTCCCGGAGAAGCAGGATTGCCCGGCGAAAGGGGAACCTGGGAGATGTGGGGGCAATGAATGGATCTGATCTCTCAGGATAAGCTTTCGAGGGAAGAAGAGGAGGGGATTTCTCCACCCCCACCCCATGGGCAAGCACACTTTGGGACCAAGCACCGGGGTTTTCCCTGCATTATGCTAAGGGGGCATCTGCCACCAAAGGAAGGTTGTTCGCCAAACGGCTACTAGGCTTCGTTTTGATTCAAGAGCCCTGGACAGCAGGGGACACATCTGCGAGCTGTCAGGGAAGAATTTCGCAAGGGATGGAAAAAGCGAAATTCCTAGGGGCTGTATCCTAATCAGAAACAATATTAACTACACTTTTCTTTCAGAATTCACGACGCGGAACTTTATGCCCATCTTGGCCCACTTGAATTACGGAGGCAATAACCGCGCCATTGTAGTAGCATCCAGTTACTTTTCTGGGGACAGGACTGATGTAACACCCGGCGAGGTGGAGAGGTTTGTGGAATACTGCAGGAGCGGTAGCTGCCACTCCTCACTGGATGTGATGCAAACGCCCACAACAGTGCATGGGGTATCAAGAGCGACAATATGAGGGGTGATTACTTTTTAGAATTCCCTTCACGTTTACCTAGGCATTTTTAATGTGGGAGCGTCACCCACCTTTCGACCAGGGTAAGGAAAGAAATCTTAGATCTCACGATTGGAAGTCCGAGTATCGGGCAATTCATTCGGAACTGGGAAGTCTCGGATGAGCCCTCAAGGTTACACACAGAGGCTTACCATCTACAACAAAGAGATTAGGAAGGCCAAGAGAAGCAGTTACAGAAAATTCTACGAGGACATTAGCCCCTTAACTTTGCGACAATAAAGCCATGGCCAAACATTGTGTGGGTGCAACGTGTCACTCAAAAAACCTGATGGCAGCTATACACAAGATGGAGAGCAAAGAGGCTCTCTTCCTGCTGGAGACCCTCTTTCCGGGCAGTATGACATCAGAGGATGTCACTAACAAATGATAGAGCCCCGCAGACCGAGCAGGAATGACTGGAGATGGCTAAAACCATCAGTAGGCTGTCAAGGTTGGAATGGGCAATAAGCAATTTTCAGCCCTTTAAGTCGCTTGGAGTGGATAGGGCCTTCCCTGTCCTTTTACAAAAGGGCGATTCTTCCATGCCTAGTTAGGATTACTCAAAGTAGTCTGGCACTCGGGCATATATCGAAGCCATGGAGAAGGGCCAAGGTGGTCCTAAAGGGCGGGCCCTAGAATCAGGCGTAGGAAAAAAAAATTAAAAACATTGCTATAGAAAGTTTAAAGAAAATCGGAAAAATGATTTTGATAGAGTGGGGAAAAGGGATGTCAACTTACCTAGATCCTTCAGGCCTATTTCTTTTAAAGATAATAGAGAAGGCCGTAGATAGTTTCATCAGGTCAGAATTTCTGGAGAGGGTTTCTCTGCATCAACAGATACCGCCCTGTATCAGCTGGCGGATGTAATCTAGAGGACTCTGGATGTAAAAGAAACAGCCATCTGTGCCTTTCTAGACACAGAAGGTGCTTTTGCCAACACTTTTGATGAGTTGGTTAGTAGTGCCCTGATTAGAAGCGTAGTGGAAAGCACGGCGGCTAGGTGGATGAAGGAAATGCTGACCACAAGAATATTGGAGACCACGGCGGGCTCACGAACCATTACCTCCAGTAATACTAGAAGCTTTCCGCAAGCAGGGGTTTTGTCACCCCTAATATGGAGTCTAGTAGTAGTCGAGCTCCTCGGCATTTCCTGTCAGGGATATGCCGATGCTGTCGCGGTAATTACTAGAGGGTAGTTTGAAGAAACCAGCCTATAGCACCTGAGGGGCATAGTACAATAGATCGTGTAGGTCGCAGTACAATAGGCACATTTAAACCCACCCACCCCCCACCCCCGCCTAGAATTTGAAATCTATTTTACTATATATTAGTCATGTTAAAATGTCAATTAAAATCCAAGGCGAAGACCAGGAATCGAACCCAATACCACAATCCGACACCCCAGCTTTCCGCTCCGTGCCACTATCCACTCGAAATGTAAAAATCCCATTGTTTAAGAAAATTTTCCCACTAGAAATTGAGAAATGCAATGAGAGAAAGTTATTTGAGTATTTCACAGAATTTTTTTTTTAATTATAATCAAATTGTAATATATATAATATTAATTATCATATTTATTATTAGCAGTTTTATATTAACCATATGTTCACAATTTTATTAATAATAATCATAGTTAAAATAATGAATCATTAGGAATAATAATTCATATTCTTAAAATAATTAAGCCAATTAATTTAACATTTAAAGATTGGAACAAATCAAAAATGCTTCACATGAGTTCTGCAGCATGGTAGGCAGGTACAATTTATAATGAACTTTCGGTTAAAAACAATCTTTGAAGAAAAAATAAAATAGAATGTATTTAGACATCTAAATTCTTTTTTCCTTTTAATAGAATAATAGAAAAATACCTCCAAAGGATTTTAATGAACATATCAGATAAAGATTTTCTATGTTTCTTTCGTTTTTAATATATACCGAAATATGCCTCCAGGATGAGCACTTATTTAACCTACATGTTCCATCAGTGATATTACATGCAATATAAGATGATATTAAGTTTAACATACATAATTGGAACAGTATGAGGTTTTGTTGTAATTATAGAAAGAAGATAGGCGGCCAAAGTCCACCTGAAGTCAGTATGTGTTTAATTTTAATCTATGGCTGTCAATAATTTGCATTCAAAAATTAAGTGATGGCAAGTTTGTACAGTTTGATTATTACAACTGTATGTATTTTCTATTTTATTATTGCTACATTTTACATTTTCTATTATTACTCTATTTTCTAAAGAATACATAACTTTAAAGAAAATACAATCTAAGAATATATAATATTAACATCTGTTTGCACAAATATTTAAAATGTAACTTCACGGAATAATAATATTAAACACAAATAATCAAGTTACAGAATAGTTTCCTTAGCATAAATTTGTTTGGATCGTTGGATTTAAAAAAACCATTTACTTGGTATATAGCACTGTAAATGTTTATGGAGAGTCTTCTCATTGAAATTCAGATGTCCTTATCAAACTATAAGTGAGATAAGTAGACAGCTACCATCTGTTCTACCATAATGGGGGTTTTCTAATAACATTTCTATATATTCCATACTCTTTATAATCAGCCTAACTCTAAACATCTGTATAAAACTTGCAGCCGGTTATTTTTTCTCTTCTAGTTAACGTTGATAATCAAACACCCATAAGTGACACAATATATGTAGTACTTTTTCTCCTATTGGCGAAAAAGCAAACACCTAATCTAGACGCTTGAGGTGTATGTGGCATGTAAGAATGCCCGGCATTTCATTTTAAAATACTTACGTTCGTCTTGGAGCAATGCTGCTAAGATATATATAAATAAGTCTAATATATATTTATAAATATCTATATTAACAAATAATATTATTCACTGAAAATAATTTCATCATTACAGATAGTTATAACGGCAATGGGACAAAGTTGGCATCAGGAACATTTTGTTTGTTCGCATGCAGTACAAAATTGACGTATCAAGCGTATTATGAATGCGAAAGAAACCCATTTTGTACAAGTTGTTATGAAGATAAACTTTGTCCTGTTATAAGTGAGATAAGTGTAATAAACCGAGAATAACGATGGAAAGTTTCCTTGGCGCAACTGTTTTTAGAATAAAGACTTTCTCATCCTTTAAAGACTTCTTTCTAAAACGTTCTAGCATTAGATATTCTTTAAACTAAGCTGGAATACTGAAAAATATACATAATAATACATAAAAGTATTTTAAATGTAGATATACTTACCAATTTCAGTAAAAGTTTAGATATTTCTTATCTGATGTATCTCTTAGTTGGCTGATCGGCCGGGGGTATCATAAGAAAAACACTAAAAAAATTTTTTTAAAGTGTTTTTTATTAATGGCCCGACGTTTCGACAAACATTGTTTGTCTTCTTCAGGGGCTATCTATAAAGAAAAAATATACATAAGAATCTAGCTAGCATTAACAGAACAAACAAAAACAAAAATGGTAATGGAAAACTAAAAACAAATTAAACAGGTAAATATAGAAAAATTATGGAACTATTACAGACCTTGTAAATACAGAATTTGTGTGCTCTATTACATGTTCAATTATGACTGTGGTCTATAGTGTACTCCAGTGAACTTTCACCGGTGTTCCTTTCCCAACCTTTCACTGGTAGTACACTCATAGACCACAGTCATAATTGAACATGTAATAGAGCACACAAATTCTGTATTTACAAGGTCTGTAATAGTTCCATAATTTTTCTATATTTACCTGTGTAATTTGTTTTTAGTTTTCCATTACCATTTTTGTTTTTGTTTTTGTTCTGTTAATGCTAGCTAGATTCTTTTGTATATTTTTTCTTTATAGATAGCCCCTGAAGAAGACAAATAATGTTTGTCGAAACGTCGGGCCATTAATAAAAAACACTTTAAAAAAATTTTTTTTAGTGTTTTTCTTATGATCAGCCAACTAAGAGATACATCAGATCATTTCTAACGGCCAACAACTTCTACAATTAGATATTTCTTACTTGTATCCCTTGGAAGTAGCTTTTTGGGGTATGGTAATGGAACTCCTGCCTAATAAAATTAATATGAATGATTATATCATATGAAACAAATTAAAACATAGTTTTCAATCTAAAATACAAATAATACCTTTTACCTTTTTAAATACTACTGGTAATCCTGAACTTTCTGGTAACTGGAATCCTTGTGATTGCCATTCACAAAACAGTTTGTACAGGCTAGCGATCCCCACGGTACATCATCTTCCTGAATTTGACGGTCTGGAGCAAACGGTTTATTAGCTCCATTTTGTCCATCTTTGTTTCCTTCATCAATACTAGGTTGTTCGTTGGCTTCTGTTTGTGGCATTTCAACATCTTCCCAAGTGTTGTTTTCACTTTTCATGGATTCCGCTTTAAAAAGTAAGACAATTATATGAACAAGATTTTATGGGAACGCGCACACACACTCACACAAATACACCACAGTCACTCATACAGATGTCACTTATATTTTGCGAGTAGTTTTTGTTTAAAACAGTTAGATTAAGGTATATACTTTTGTAAATATGATTTAATAAATCATATTGAGTGATTCTTTTTTCTTTTTTTTTTAAATTTAAGGCGCATCAACATCTATGGCTATTGGCGCCTTCAATATTTAGTGATGTTTAATATTCCACAAATTTGTATTTTTATTATGGTTGAGATATCCCAGATATAATGGGTATGAGAAAGAGAGAAATTGGGTTTGTTAGATAAGTGAACAGGAAGTAACGCTGAACACTTATAATAAGAAAAGTAACACAAACTGCCTGGACTTTAATGTAATAGATAAAGTAGTAGTGAGAGAATTAGAGTGAGTGAGGAGAAAGGTTGTCGACGCGTTGTGACTGCTTGATGAACTGTTGCAAGACTCCTGGAAAGTCCCCCTCGTAGCTGTATTTAAACAGATTATCCCACTCTAGTCAGGCCTTAACTAGTTGAGACTGTCACTCTCTGCTTTGGATCTCTTCTCTTCGGATCCTATCACACAGATAAAAAGCAACTGACTAACACCATATTCGTGCCCCCGAACTGATTGGAAATCTATGTAGTACTGATAATAATATAGTTTTTACAAATTTTACAATTTACAAATTTTATTACATACCTTCTGATGCACAAGCATTATCACGCGTCAGCGTCAAATTTCCCCCTTTTCGGAAAAATGATCCAGAATTACGGTTCAGTCAAATAGAGTAACAATTTATTTATTTCACAGTCTATCGCAAGATTCGATAAATAGTGGAAACTGATACTCTTTCTCAAAATAGTGATCTTATTAAAAGCATCACTGTTCTAAAATAAATATCAAACTTTAAAAGACCATTCATTAAACAATTTGCTGAATCCGAAATGTGAAAATTAAAAGACTTTTAACAAGAATAGATTTTAACAGGTAGAAAACCATCAGATATGCTTTGTGAAATGCGTAATTTAGAAGGAGATAAAGTAAATGATGAATTTCTTAGATCTTTATGTATTAGTGACTTTGCCCAAGCGCGATCTCTCTCATCTGTTAGTGAGGATAATTTAGAAAACCTTGCCCTAATGGCAGAGAAAATAGTAAAAGTTATAGAAATAAACGCGTTTTACGCCATTAGCTAAGTGGTTAGCGCGTTGAACTCCCACGTGGAAGCCCCGGGTTCGAGTCCAGTGCTACACTTACAGCCTCTACAACTTACTGTTCGGTAATAGACAGTGTTGTCTGTAGCGAGAGAACACTGTCCGGAGGCCGGCAGTGCACTGAGAAGGCTCCGGGCGCTAATAAACATAGATGTTGATGCGCCTTAAATTAAAACAAAAAATATCATATGTACGAGTGAGTGCGGTGTATTTGTGTGTTCCCATAAAATCTTGTTCATATAATTTTCTTACTTTTTAAAGCGGAATCCATGAAAAGTGAAAACAACACTTGGGAAGATGTTGAAATGCCACAAACAGAAGCCAATGAACAACCTAATATTGATGAAGGAAACAAAGATGGATAAGGTGGAGCTAATAAACCGTTTGCTCCAGACCGTCAAATTCAGGAAGATGATGTACCGTGGGGATCGCTAGCCTGTACAAACTGTTTTGTGAATGGCAATCACAAGGATTCCAGTTACCAGCAAGTTCAGGATGACCAACAGTTTTTCAAAAGGTATTATTTGTATTTAAATTGGAAACTGTTTTAATTTGTATCATATGTTTTCCTTTGCAATGATTTCGATTTTACTGATTTTCTTAGGCAGGAGTTCCATTACCATAACCCAAAAAACTACTTCCAGAGGATGCAAGTAAGAAACATCCAGTACAGTTATTAAACCAAATACGGCCAGGATGTCAGTATATTGAAAGTAGAGAAGCTATGCCTTCTAAAAATGAAAGGGCATAAAATATTTCCATATTTTGGTTTGGAATGCCATCCATTCTATATTTCCATATTTCAATACTCCAACCATACATCACTGCCAACTTATTGCAATGAACGTATTCAGTCATTTAATAAGACGCTTTATTACTGACGGTACCTTCTTTAGATTGCAATTATCACAAACAAAGAAACTAAATTTTTCTGTTTTGTTGTGGTTGGTTTCGGTGGATGGGCCACAAAAAGAAGCAGGCTATCACGGAAATTATCTCTGATGTTTTCTGTTTTGGTTTGAGTTCGTACTTTTTTTTGTAAGTATTCGTAACATGTTTTAGCTTTTGTTCCATCATCGCTCATGGAATAACAAAAACAGGGATACAATTTGATTTAATTAATAGTCCGGTATTTTATCCGTCGTAGCATGCATATTAGTTTCCTGACCGGTTTCGGATTTTCATCCATGTCAGAGCAAATTCATCAAGTTCGTGAAGAGAGCTCACTTCAACGAAATGTGATCGTGAAGGGTGATAAATAAACTATTAACTCATCATTATACCAATAATTTCTTTTTTTTCTTTTTTTTTAAGACACCAACAAGAAGGATGCGAAGAAAGAATGTGCAAAACATGCTTTGGAAGTTATGGGCGTAAAATACGATGTTGAATATTATATACAAAAAGTATATCCTATTTAGGGCATATAATATTATTTACTAATAATACTAAGAGCCAGTATTGCGATCGTGCCAGATTTTCGAAATTGTTTTCACCAGAAATACACTTTTGAGGTCCCCTGAGTCAAAAAACTATTTTTTTAGAAAATGGTATATACGAGTATATATATATTGTAACGTTTTTCCCTCTAAACTAGCTACTGCAACTAATTTTAAGTGGGTTCTTATAGTTAAAATACTCTAAACTTCAATAAAGAAAACACCAATTTATTGTTATTCACAATAAATTACAAAATACAACACTTAATAATAATTACTTCACAGTTTAAACCACAAAAGTTCACTTTGTTCACTTTTTATACACTTTTCACAAACTAGTGATTTCGTTTGTAACTGGAAAATTCTTCCAACTCCCTGTGGTCCCACTATTTATACCGGTGGTGAAGAGTCTGGAACTTTCTCGATTATTCTACAAAGAGCTAGAGGAGTGTGCCGCCAGCGCTTCCTAGCGGCCACTACGAGAACTTGAGGTTACTACTTCCTCTCCTAGATGGCACCACTGGCTGCGTTACACTGCTCCCCTCTCAGATCTGTTCGTCCCAAACAGAAACATCGCTGGTGACGTAAGGCAGTAACCGGTCCAGATGTACGACCTTTATTTTGGATCTGGACGTCCGTTGGATTCGGTACACCAGGTCGTTGAGCCTTGATACGATTGTGTAAGGTCCTTCTCAATCGTTTTGGAGTTTTGGGGACCTTCCCTTCTTCCGTACCGGATTATAAAGCCATACCTTCTCGCCTTCCTGGAAGGTCCTTCCGCTGACCCGTAGATCGTACCGCGTTTTCATCCGGTCACTTTCTAACACTATCTTGTCGCGCACCTTTCCATGGATGGTCCTCTATCTGCGGCGAAGCTCTTCTGCATAGTTGTCCACGTCCGTTTCCTCCTCTTCTGGGCTGCCAAATAAAAGGTCACTGGGTAGCCGAATTCTCTTCCAAGCACAACGCTGGCTGGTGTGCGGCCCGTGGTCTCGTGGACAGCCGAACGGTACGCCATCATTATTCCCCAAATGATCGTCCCAGTCGTCCTGGCGTTCATTCACCAAAAGCCTTAAATGGCTTCCTAGAGTCTTGATAAATCGCTCCACCATGCCGTCAGCCGAGGGTGAAGCGGCGTTGTCCTCGTCTTCCTGATGCCAAGAATCTCGCAGACCGCTTTGAACACCTGTGACTCAAAGTTTCTCCCTTGATCGGAATGTGATTCCCCCGAAACGGCTGAACAGGTTATTTACCAGAGCTTCGGCCACAGGTCCTGGGTTGGCAAAGCATACGCCTCCGTCCACTTGCTAAAGTAGTCCGCCGCAACTAGTATATAGCTATTTCCCCTTTTAGATTTTGGGAAGGGGCCGGCTATATCGATAGCTATTCTTTCGAACGTGCTCCAACATTGTACTGCCTCATAGCGCCACGGGTTCTACTTCTGGGTCCTTTGCATCGCCGGTACCAATCTTCAACATCCTGGTGGTAACCTACCCAATAGAACCGCTGCCTCAACTTTTCCAATGTCTTCTTTACTCCGAAATGGCCGCCAGTAATGCCTCCGTGCACTTCCGCTAACACTTCTTCCCTCTTCGATACAGGTAGAATACCTGATTCCTTTTGTCTTTGCTATCTGCGCTTTCCCAGATTTGCAGCAATACCCATCTTTAACGGTAAGCGAATCCCATTGCGCGCAGTAGCATTTCACATCCCGACTGCTAGGTGCAATGTCTTTCCAGTCCGGTCTCGACCCGTCTTCTTTAAACTTGAGCATAGGTCCGATGTCCTCATCTTTAAGTTGTTCTTCCGTAATCACTTCAGGGCTCCATTCTTCTAGTGGTAAGACAGTGGTTCTTTTGCATTGTCCCTGCTCCTTCAGTTCTATCTTGCTATAGTGCTTGCAATCCGTATTGCAAGGCCATCTTGAAAGAGCGTCAGCATTGCCATGGAGTCTTCCCTTACGGTGGATGATCTTGAATTGGTATTCCTGCAATCTCTCTTCCGAGCACTCCTTTAATGGTTGCATATCCTGGTGCTCTCCTTCATGCCTTCGTTCCTTTTCACCATCCTTTTTCCTTTCACCAAAATTATCCGATTCTTTTTTCCTAATGTAGTCCTTAAATCGATTGTACGTACATCTTTTAACTTAATGCGATCGTATGTTTCTTCATTTTTCCTTTCATTTTCCTTATGTTTCGATGCATCAAAAACATCTTCACCCTTTTTCTGTTTCTTGGTAGGAGGGCGTTTGCACTCTCTCTTGAAATGTCCAAATTCTGGCAGTTAAAACATTTTATAGACTGTTTAGTATTTGCGTTGGAGGGCACCAGTTCCCGAACCAGACACTCTACAAACCGCTCCACAATGTCTTTAATTTTCCCCTTCACTTTACTAGCACTTGGAGCGACAGATGGCTTCACATAAGTCTGCCTTACCCGAACTGGTTCCTTCTGGATGCTCTTTTTTACAGCCTCAAATTTAAAGCTCTTGCCAGCGCCTCCCCGATCGTCCTTGATCTGGCCAACTTGATAGCCTGTTTTAATTCGGGGTCCTTCAGGCCGTCGGCGAAGGCATCCGCAGCAAATCGCTCCAAAAGATTGTCATCCAGGCCGGGGAACGCCATTCTACCCAAGCGGGAGATGACGGCACTAAATTGTTGGAGTGTTTCTCCCGGGTGTTGGCGCCGTGTTTTGAACTACGTCCTGTACAGCTCCTGCATATGCTTGTCGCCGAACCTCCTCTCCATGTGTTCGCTCAAATGGGCAAAATCTTCTCGGTGATCCTCCGGAGTGCTCTGGAGGATGTCCAGCGCTTCATCCCCCAGCAAGATATCACTGATGTTGCTTCCTCTTTTTCGCTCCAACAATTTGCAGAAGGGGCAGCATTAAATTGTAGCAAATAGTTTGCCCACGATGATGCTCCGTCGTAGGCTTGATTTGCGCAAGAGCTCTGAACGCCACTCGGGGCTTCATTTTCCTGTATGTCTACCGTTGGAGTGGCTCCAACTCCAACCTTGGGCAAGCCAGTCTCCGTGCTTTCCAATCGGCGCCTTACATACTGTTCTACCTCGCCTATCTTCCTCTCCATTTTGGATTTTAACTCTCTTGGGCCTTTTTTATTTCTTCTTGGACCTGGTCTAATTCTACTTGGACCTTGTCTATGTCATTCTTCATTCCTTCTTGGATCTTATTTATCTCCCTTTTTATTTCTGCTCTCATTTCATCCTGGCCCCTCTCTATTTTGTCTTTTATTTCATCCTGGCCCCTCCTTATTTCGTCTTTCATTTCATCCTGGCCTCTTTTCATTTCCTTCAAAAATGTCATCATTTCCTCCGTTTTCCTTCTGGTACATATGGGCATACAACAAAACTGATACTAGACTGTTACCTCTTTAGAGATTTTATCCTAATTCTGACACCAAATGTAACGTTTTTCCCTCTAAACTAGCTACTGCAACTAGTTTTAAGTGGGTTCGTATAGATAAAATACTCTAAACTTCAATAAAGAAAACACCAATTTATTGTTATACACAATAAATTACAAAATACA
>JAAEAF010010296.1:0-33596 GCA_011037195.1 Triatoma infestans
AAGCAGGCTACCACGGAAAATGTCTCTGATGCTCTCCAGCTCTGCGGAACCAACCACCACAACAAAAATTTACTTAAACAGTTTTTTTTACTATGAGCAATATTTTACGTTTATTTAAAAGAACTAATATTATTAACTTTCACTCTAAGACGTGCCATTTGTTTCCCAGTTCACATGAACCACATCTTATTACCATGCGTTAAATATCTAGGACTGTATATAGACAAACATCTGACATGGAACTCACTTATAACTTATAAGACTAAAATGAAACCAAGCAAAAAAATGTTACAGCCTATTCAACCGACTCCTGGACAAACGCTCAAAACTAACTTTAAATAACAAAGTACTTATCTACAATCTACTGTTAAAATCAATTTTGACTTACGGACTCGAGTTATGGGGCTCAACTAAGCGTTCCAACATCCACCGCCTCCAAACCCTACAATCCAAAAGACCCCAATGCTCCTTCTTACGTTTCTAGCCTGATATTCCATTCCGATCTCCAGATTTCACTGGTAAGTAATGTAGTGCAAATACTTTACCGCAAATTTCACACCCGTCTCACCCATTGTCACAATCCTTTAATTCATCAACTTTCCTCAGTATCCTCCTCGTGATCTCTTATAAGTGTACTCAGCGAATTAGTGTGAAGTATCACCACTGGGTGATTTCTCCTTTACCGTCATTGTAAGTCATCTCATTTACTTGTTGCTGGTTACGCAAGCGTACCAGCAGTTGCAAATTTTCACATATTTATATATATATAAACTATTATTAATCTCCCGCACGTGGGACCTATACTAAATGAAATGTTTACCTATTAGCTGTTATTTATTAATGACAGTTTCATTCAGCATTGGCAACTTAAACCAAATAAAGAAGGTGATATAAGAATACGGAGTGTCACGCCTCGTGATCTTTCAGTATGTTGCGATAAAAATGGCAGGACAGGTTATTTGCAGCGGAATGTTGAGGGGAAGCTTTGATCATCTTGAGCTTCCCCGGTTAAACGTCTCAAATTCTACCGACTTATATAATATCAAATAAGGGCGTCTTTCGGCTGAGTGTTGGGGCAAGTTGAAGGGATGGAATTGGCTGTTTTGGGGACAGAAATAGCACTATTTGTCGAGTGGACTCAGAACTTAACGTTGTCAATGAAAATATCAGTATTTTCTGCTGTTCCCGTTACAATAAAAGTGTTAATAGCTCTAGATATGAGAAAATCTAGTCGTATTAAAAATGAAAAATTATAGTATATTCCATTAAATGATGTTCAAGCTATTGGAGAAAGAAAAGTAATTCAGCGGGTAAATTCCAAAAACAAAAAATATATGAAAGTACTTTAATTCTTCAGCCTAACTAAGCATAATCTAAAACACACATTTGAAGTCGTTAAAAATCTCTATTGTTTGATTCCTCGTACAGCAGTAAGAGGATGTTTAGCAATCACTTAATTACAGAAATTGAATTTTAACTGTACGTATTATATCTACTTACCAGTAAAGGAATCCTCCATTTTCCAAAAGAAAATGTATATAACATTCAGCACTTAAAAAGAATGGAGAAAAAAGGTATAAAACAAAAGTAAGTAAAATAAAAGCCAACAGAAGAATTATAATTGTCGCATACTTCAAAAAAGTTTATTAAAAAAATATAAAGGTAATGTTACTAAAAGCAATAAATAAATCAATATTATTTATTATTATTATAACGCGTCAGATATCAGGAAATCAGAGACTTAATATCAGAAAGTCTTAATTAAAAATGAGAATGAACAAAAATGAATTACTAGTATATACAAATAACAGTAAGATAAAATACAACATTAAGAAAAGTCGTAAACTAGTACAATTTCGTCAAAGTATGGAGGCTTTTATTTTATAGAAGTAAATAATTGAGTTGTTATTACATCGCTTATGGTTATAAGCCATGGAGCTTCTTTGGCAGTCTGAACTCCAAATAAAAATCCTGATATTTAACCTAAAGCGTAAATTTTAAATCAGCATTTTTATTTTTTCAGGAGGTGGAGATATCTACTGACAATATTTGTAAACATTAAAAAATGGTGATCAAACTGTACTGAATTCCTGGTAAGTGTTGCCATCTGGTAACAACTTTTGTAAGTATAGGAGATTCATAATATTATAGGCAGCTTGGAGATGCTGTTATCTAAGGCCAACTAACTAAACCAAACTATTTATTCAGATTTTTCAGTGTAAAATAACAATTTCAATTTTTCTTTAAG
The DNA here is from genome assembly GCA_011037195.1 of Triatoma infestans. Taxonomy (NCBI): domain Eukaryota; kingdom Metazoa; phylum Arthropoda; class Insecta; order Hemiptera; family Reduviidae; genus Triatoma; species Triatoma infestans. The sequence continues at coordinate 2,249 of JAAEAF010010296.1, forward strand.
CTTATTTATTGAAAAAAACAATACCTTTAACAAAATATTCTATAAAAGCTAATTCCAATTAATAAATCTTAATACATTCAATTATTAATCTTGATTCAAAAATAACTTACAAAATTTTTAAATGATGATACTATAATTTGTTGAAATAATGATTTTGACTTTTTATTGTTATAAATCGTAAACTATGAGAAAATTAAGTATTGTTAATGATTTTTTAGAAGCAAAGATTCACAATATTTCTTTATAATTTATAGGGCTTAATTTTCCATGCTCATTAATGCTCGGGATAATAATATTTCAGGTATTGTAAGATATTATTTTATACTCTTATATCAGAAAATGTATAAATAAATAAAAAAATGTGTAATTATATTCATCAGCAAATCCTATATTTTATTTTTTTCTACAAAAATTATTATTAATAATGTGATTTATAATTATTAAACTGAAAAACAGTGTCTTATATCATTTTAAAATCTATAAATTAATTACTATTTATAAATCGACTGATGGATTTTTCACAATTATGTTTTAGTGCTTGAGCGAAAAGTAAAATAAATTTACTTCATGGGCAATGGCAATTATTGTCATCATTTGTTTTGTTCAAAAAATGCAAAACAAAATACTTAAGAAAATAATAAAGAGTTTAGAATTAAATAATGGAAGTTAGAGGGTTCAGTTGGATTATTTAAATTCATGTATAGATGTGATGTTTGCTACAATGTTTTAAATTTAACGCCATTCAACTATGGTAAATTAAATAATAAATGCGCTTACTGCACTGAATTGTACTTTCTATGGCAAGCGAATTCGCTAACTATTTCAGACTATGTTGTTGTAACAAACCATTCAAATTGCCAAGTCGAGTCTTGGTCTTGTTGTCTTTTTAATGTATTCAGAGGGAACCGTGATACACCTTTTTCTTTTATAATAATCATCAATATAAAAAACACCAATTAATATATTTTAATTTGTCAAGTTCTAAAAATATACTATATTTTTCCATAGATAATGTTATTTAGGCTAAAAAAGCCTAAACTTGAGCTGTATACTTCTGGAAGGTTTGAGAGGTAATCAAATGTAATAAAACTAAGGGAGAAGTATTACTTAATAATTATTGAACATTGAGCTATTCAAATCCAGAATACAAAAAAAATCTAAACACTCTTTAGTTATCTAATATAAATTAAAATCCTGTTGCAGATTTACTGTAGCCATGATGCAAAAAACAAAATTTTTTTTTACTTTCTTTTACTCTTCTTATTAGAGGAATTATTGTAATCTTGTCAAAGTTTCGATATCGAGTTTTCACCGGAAATATAAGTTCTGTGGTACCCCGAGTCCAAAAAGTGGTTTTTAGCAATAGTTCTATCTGTGTCTATGTGTGAGACAGCATATTTCAAAAACGGAAAATTACAGAATGTTCAAACTTATTTCGGTAAAGTGCTACCAGGAAACTTGAGAACAAGCTTTTCGTAAAAATCGTTCAACCGGAATGCCACTTCACTAAATGATTTTTTCGGTTTTTTATGATTTTCTCCAAATGGCTGAAAATGGCTTCAAAGATTTTCTTACAAAGATCTACAACTTCTATTTGAAACTTCGGGAAAATTCATTTAAGAGCACTTTTAGGAGAGTGGTGGGGATAGGTTTTCTTCTAAAGTACTATTTCAGTTTATTACACAATTCTATCATCTAAATAATATTAATTAAAATTAAATATGTTGTTGAAATTCCGTGTTTGAAAAAAAGCGGATGATCGTTTTTATAGAATAGTATTTTTCAGTTTTCTGCTATTATCTCCTAAACGGCCTTTACGATTTACTGATTATATGAACTACACATATAAAGAGCATATTGTAACTTTTTTTCGGGTAATTCTAGGGGGCTTTTGGGGAAGGTTTAGGGTCATGTTTTCCTTTAAAGTGCTATCATGGTTGATTATACCATTTATACAAAATTAATTAGAAATAAGTAGACTGCTAAAATTCCGAGTTTCCAGGTAATTAGTAAACCGGAAGTACGTTTTTACTGAATAGTTTTCTCAATTTTTGCGATTTCCTCTATAAAAACACCGGCGAATTCCATTAAATTTGGTATACTAACTATAAAGTTTGTCAGTTACAATTTTGTAAACAGCAGTAAAAGTAAGTTGTCAGATAAACACAGATAAAGCTCTCAGTAACAGCAGATTTTTTTTAATTTCAGGCGCGTCAACATCTAGGTCATTGGCGCCCGGATTTTTCTCAGTGCACTGCGCCCGTCACCGGATAATAAGGCGTAGAGGCTCCTACGAAGAGTAAACCTAAGGGCAGCAAAGCAGGGGCAGCTGGACTCGAATCCAGAATCTCCGCGTTGCTAGTCTAGCACGCTACCACTGAGCTAATCCCTGAGTTTAGCTCAGAGCTTTTTTAAATTGTTGGAGATGTGCTAACTTTAAAAAATTGAAAACTATTCACTAGGTCACACTTGTGGTTGAGGATTCCGCTTCGGATACTGTATGGAACTAAACCATATGTCAAATTTGAACTTATTGCGAAATATTTATAAACCCACAATACAAAGTCTGTTTTTTTCTCATGGAAACTGAAAAACATGTTTTTCCAGAGCAAACAATATTATATAGACAAAATTTGACTCGATTTTATTACTTCCAACTTACGGCAAAAGAATGTAAAATTTCAGAGTAAAACTAGTTTAACCAATTTTGAGATCATTCGGCAGAATGATGTTTTTTCTTTTAGGAAGAAAGTTACTAAAAATAAAGTTGTAAACTAAACCAAGCTTATAAACTTAAGTACTTTCCTTTTTTAATTACATTAAAAAATGACTTTGTATATCCTTTATATAATAAAATAAGTGGCCCCTAGCGATACTATAATTAAACTCCATTATTATAATTTATATTCATTGATTTAACAAGACCATATTGCAATAACTAGCCTTCCTTTGTATAATATTACATACGTATGTATATTCCTTTAATTAGTTTAGTTAATATTTAGTTTCCATCCTTCTCATGGAAAATCCCAATTTTCTTTGTTTGTCATCCTTCCTTTCTTCTTAATCACGTGATGATTTCTAAAATCCCATCTTTTACATATAGGAAATCATTAAGATAAATAATTGAATAAACTAATTTTATTTTTCATTATAAAATGTTATAGGCTTTTCCTATATCACAGTTATTTATTTATAATAAATAGGCAATTTATTTATGAGAATTTTATTATTACTTTTTGATTTTGATTACTCAATAAAATGAAACATGGTTAATACCATTTTGAATTATATACTTGACATTTTGAGTGATTATTGTTTCCTCTTAAACTTCCTTTGTTTCTAAGACATTATGTTTACTTCAGCACCAATTACTTCTAATTACCTAATCTCATACGGAAGTACAAAAATTATATATACAATAGTTGGTTACAAAAAAATTGTTCATATGGCATACAAATTGGCAGTGCAAATATTGCTTCCAGCAATAGTGTTTGCTTCTTGTTATAAAACTACTTTATTGACTTAGGAAGTAAGTAAAATCACCAATAAATTTATTTTTATGGTGACTCAGACTTTGATTTAATGATGGTAACTATAAAAAGCATGATCATAAGCTGGTCCATAAGTGGTTGCTAAGTAAGAGTGTTCTTTAAGGAAAACGGGCTGTTTTACCACTACTGGATGAGGTACTGGAACAGGTACATGTTTTTCAACAGCTACTGGATATGGTTTTGGAACACCCACGGGTACTGGATGTGCAACAGGTACATGGACAGGTACTTGGACTGGATAGGGGACTGGACGATCTACTGCATAAGGAACTGGTCGGTCAACATGTACTGGGTAAGGTTGTGGTACATGCACAGGATATGGCCTGTCTACTGGCACTTCGACGGGTACTTTTACAGGAACTGGTACATGTTTCTCTACAGTTACTGGATATGGAGCAGGATAAGGTACGGGTACTTCTTTGTGGATAGTGATCGCCTTAATTACTCCTTCGCTTACGTGTATCCTTGGTGCTGGTACAGCGGCTACAGCGTGTCCGACAGCTACTGGTGCTGCAGCGGCTACTGCGTGTCCAACAGCTACCGGAGCTGCAGCGGATACAGCGTGTCCAACAGCTACAGGTGCCGCAGTCACAGCTGCAACAGGTGCAGCAGTCACAGCAGCTACTGGAGCAGCAGAAGCTACATGTGCAGTAGCAAAGGGAGAACCTGTCACAGCTACTGGAGTGGCTACAGTAGGACCTACAGCAACTCCTTTAGCATAAAATGGTCCAGCTACGGCAGTTTTAGCAAAAACTGGAGCAGCAAATGTTTTAGAAACAACTGGACCAGCAACAGAAGATACGTAATGTCCACCATAACTGTTTGCGAAAGCTGGGAGAGCATAACTTTTGGCCACTACTGGTGCAGCAGTTACTACAGGTGCGGAGAATAATGGTTCACCATGACTCTTGGCAACTACAGCTGCTTGAGAGACTACAGGAGCTGCATAAGCCTTGGTGACTACAGGTGCGGCGACAGCTGCTACCGGGGTTGCGACGGATGCTACTGGAGCGGCATAAGATGCTACAGGAGCTGCGTAAGCTTTGGTGACGAATGGAGCTGAGTAAGCCGCTACAGGAGCTGCGTAAGCTGCTACAGGAGCTGCGTAAGTTTTTGTATAGGCTGCTACTGGAGCTGAATAGGCTGCAAATGGAGCAGCTAAACCATGAGGAGCGGAAAGGGAAAGTACTCCATGTCCGAAATCAGAATATCCACCATATCCACCATATCCAAATCCAAGAATGCCCCTTTTTTCGTTCTTAGATTCAACTGTCTTTTTCTCGTCAGCACTTTGTTCTCCAAAGGCGAAGGCCGCCACAAGGAGAAGGAAACACACCTGCAATAAGTGTAATTAATGGTAAATTTGGTGAATGATTAATGTAAATGCAATTTTTTATGTTCTCTCAACAGAAGAAGGCATACAACTGATTAACTGGAGTACTGATTTTTAAGAAATAATAAATATTAAGTTGTGTAAACGTAAATATTCTAAACAACTAAATCATAATCTATAATAAAATCATATTTCCTAAATTTTGTTAGATATTTCTTGTCCAAAACAGCTATAAACGGCGATATTTGCCTTGAAATCTTCAATAGAACTTGACTTTTTTAGAAACAAAAGAAAGAAATACGTTTCTTTTATATTTTGTTAAACAGGTTTTATATAGTATTTATATAGAAGGATTTATTAATAACCTTTAATTTAGGACATAGATATGGGCATAGATTTTTCTGTTAGCCAGGAATTTTAATTTTTCCATTACTGAAATGATATTATTTACGGGCTTAATGAACGTGAAATTTATCTAGAAATTAAGTTCTATTGAAATGTTAATAATATAATATTAATTAAATTCATAATTACTGGATTTATTAAAATAATTTTTGCTTAGTAGCCTAGTTTAGATGAATTATTCTTTAATGATAATTTAATTGACTATAATTTTATTACTGACTTTACGGGACGGTTATGCCCAGACATGTGCATAAATAATTCCTAGTTCTTATCTCGGGAACAACTGCTAAATTTATATTTATTGAAAAAATAATAATAGTGGCTCCATATTAATTAGGTAGCCGGACAGAACTTATTCTAAATAGGAACGTGGAATTTTTACAATGTACTCGTGATGAGATAATCTACATTATGTAGACATAAAAAGCGTGACACTGAAGCACCTCCGCTTATCCCCTAAAAACGATTTGGGGGGGGGCGGAAGTTTCAAGCAAAATTAATAAGACTAAATCCCAAGTTTAAAAAAGAAAGCCGTTGATATTTTTATTGAAGAACACGTGAAAAAATTAAACCAAAATCTACATTAGCGTCATATTTCCCGGTCAACTAAATTTTCTTTTCAAGTGGAATTTTGGAAGAAAATTTAATTTTCATTAATATTATATGGGTAGTACAGTCAAAACAAAAAGTTTTTAAATATTTACATATATGTTTTGTGTGTGTATATACAAAGTTTAAAGAAATATTACAAACATTTTCGAGATATTCGTAAAAAAAAAAAAAAAAAAATGACCAATCCATTCTGTAAAGTGGTATTTCCGGTTGAGGGTGAAATAAATTAATTTTTGAAACGTTTCAGGAAGATATGAAAAACATGTTATATTATAAAATGTAGCAATAAACTATATGAACCTGTATCAAAAGCATTTAGTTTTATTGATTAAACACAAATCTAATTATATCGCAGGCCTTTTATAAAATAGAAATATTCAATAATAAAATTAACTAGAATTATTGAATTTTTATAAATATTGAAAATTTAATCAGATTCTTAAATTTTACTTTAATGGAAAATAATTTGTGATTTATGATTTCAATATGTTATCCATTTTTTCTATAATGTTTGAAGAAAAATAGGGTTGCCGGTAATACGACTTTTATTCTATATTTAGGATGCATATATAAATATTTTCAGTTAGACGTATGTGATAATATCCGTATATATATAAAAAAATAAATCATAAATAAGTAAGAGAATGTCGTATGAGTGCTTCGATACCAGACTTTTTTTATTTATTTACAAATCATATTTTATGTAGATAAATAGCAATGGTTTTAAATTTAAATTAACCGGATTATACATTATGTTCGGAATAAAATGATTGCTGCTAATATATAAAAAATTGTTAAAAAATGTACAATAGGGGTGTAAAAGTTGCGGCGGCCTTTGAAGGAGGATTTGTTGCGGCGGCTCTCAACATCCTCCAAAAAAAGAAATGATTACCTAATAATTGTATTATAAATAAGCTCTGTTTTGTAAGATATTATCCAGAGCTTTGTTTAATCATTGCCTCCCCAATGCAAAAGTTGTCTACCTTCCAGTAAATAATAAAAGAAAAATCTCTATTCGTACGATTTCGTTTAGCACTTGTGAAATATATAAGGTCCCAACGTGATTTGTCTTTCATGGACCCAGTTTGGCAGCGCTAGCATGAATATTACACTGAGTTGAAAAAACAAAATTTATTAAATATTTCCTTAGGGAGAAATACTAGACACAAGTATTTTCTTTCTATGTAATCATTTTTATATATTTTACACTTTTTAAATAAATATAAAAATTGTGATACAGTAATTGCTTAACGTCTTTAAGATAAATTAAAAATATTGCTTAAACAAAATAAAAAAGAATAACAAAAATTCTGATTCAAGATTACCCAACAGCATTTTAGAACGGGTTTGAATTTTGATTTATAATAAAAAAAAAAAATTATAAAAACAATTAAAAGGGTAGTTAGTACATACCTGCAACTTCATGTTTATTCAGAATGATAGAAAAAGGGCTTGGTCACAAGTTTATATACCTCGCAGACTTTCGTCTCCCACTTTTTTGGTTTTAATATGTCCTTGTTCTTTGGTTGTAGCTACTGCAACCCCGCCCGCAATTTCAGGAGGTTCCATCGGTTTGGCTTACTGGAATCCTTTTATTTGTAAATGAAATCTTCTATATAGTTTATCTTCATCTAATGTTTTTGTTCTACGTCAATATTGTTTGGTCCATCAAATATTACTATTTTTTTTCTTTTTACAATAGTAAGTACTTTCAACAAATATTCTAATTAATCAAATTATTAATTCAATCTTTAAAATAATCATTGAATAATTATTGTTTCACATCTACTCTCTCTCTTTCCAATTACTGACAATTGTGTTGAACCCAATAAAATAGAATTATGAAATGTGCTTAAATTTTGTTTTATTTTAAAGCTAAAGATTCCATCTTTCACCTACATGGCATCTTCCATCTTAAATCTTAAGAGTATAACGATTTTATTGATCATTTTCTTCTATACTTAATATTTTAAATTAAATTTAATCACTTAATTCCCCAATTTATCGATTTTTTCGAAGCAACGTTATTTTAAAATACTAATAAAATAAACTTACGTATCGAGATTGAACGAACATTATCTTTTATGTAAGGATAGTATAATCTCACAGAAAATTTAATTCGAGTTAAAAAAAAATTCGTTACTTTTCTTACAAAATTTAGTGAAAAACGAGGCCCAAAATTATTCGTTTTTTTTTTTTTTTTTACTTTCACTTACTCACAAAAAGAGAAAGAAACTTTTGTGAAAATGTCAAATTTGAAAAAAAAAAATCTGGTGTGAAACACTCATATAACTTTCTCTTACTCCTATTCTCAAAAATTATAATTGACAAATGTTATAGTTTGTGTACGAAATTTAATGAAATTCGTCGAAAATTGAAAAAATAGTTCAGTAAAAGGGCACTTCCGGTTTACTAATTTTCTTAAAACTCTTTTTATGGAATTTTGGCCATCTATTTATTTCTAATTAATTTTGTTTGAATGATAGAGTTGTATAATCAACTATGATAGCACTTTATAGGGAGCTGTAACCCCACCCCTCCCCTAAAAGTGCCCTTAAATGAATTTTGCCAGAGAAATGTTTTAAATAAAAGATGTAGATCTTTGCATGTTTAGTTTATATACGAAGTTTCAAGAAAATCGTCTGAGCAATTTTTGAGAAAATCACGAAAAAGTGAAGAAATCATTTAGTAAAGTGTTATTTAATATTAAATAAACATTAGAAGTATGGTAGAATTCCAAATCTGTAAAAAAATCGGTAAACCGGAAGTAAGTATTTTTTTTGGAATTTTCTCGAAAACAGTTACAATGATTTTCTTTAAATTTGGAATATCTGTTGCATAGATAGAAACCTATCACTTTTATATGAAATTTATTTCTAAAAAAAATATATTATGGAGGGGGGTGAGTTGTTTAATTTAATCTTGCACAAATTTTTGTTAATTTTAACATAAAAGCGCTTCACATAATGCCGCTTATATGTAAGTAAAATACCCATCACCATTGTAACGCGTTGCAATTTTAAAGAAAATTTCTTGATTAAATTGTATTTATTTTTACTTCCTGTTACTCCCCAGTAAGAGTAAGTATTGTAATCGTGTCAAATTTTCGATATCGAGTTTTCACCGGAAATATCCGTTTTGAGGTCCCCTGACTCCAAAAAAGTGGTTTCTAGCAAATGGTCTGTGTGTGAGTGTGTGTGTATGTGAACAGTATAGCTCAAAAACGAAAAACCGTAGAAAGTTGGAACTTGATATTACGTTTAGGTATCACCATGGGATCTGACGGTGTGTTAACTGTCAAAATTCTTCAACCGGAAGTACCACTTTACTAGGTTTTTTTTTTTTTTACGTTTTTGCGATTTTCTCAAAAAGGGCTCCGACAATTTTTTTGAAACTTCGTATATAACTAAACATAAAAGATCTATAACTTTTATTTAAGACATTTCTCTGGGAAAATTCATTTAAGGGCACTTTTAGGGGAGGGGTGGGGTTACAGCTTCCTCTAAAGTGGTATCATAGTTGATTATACAATTCTATCATCCAAACAAAATTAATTAGAAATAAATAGATGGCTAAAATTCCAAGTTTTAAGAAAATTAGTAAGCCGGAAGTGCGCTTTTACTGAACAGTTTTTTCAGTTTTCGACGAATTTCGTTATATTTCGTACACAAACTATAACCTTTGTCAATTATAATTTTGAGAACAGGAGTAAGAGAAAGTTGTGTGAGTGTTTCACACCAGATTTTTTTTTTTTAATTTAAGGCGCGTCAACATCTCTGGTTCATTGATTCCCGGAGCCTTCTCAGTGCATTGCCGGCCTCCGGACAGTATTCTCTCGTTAGACAACACTGTCCAATCACCGGCAAGTGAGCTGTAGAGGCTCCTAGGAAGAAAAAAAATCTAAGGGTAGCACAGGTGGACTCGAACCCGGGTCCTCCGTGTGGGAGTCCAGTGCGCTAACCACTTAGCTATTCCCTTCCCTAAAATTGTATTAATTATAGTGTAAGAGAAAGTTGTGTGAGTGTTTTACACCAGATTTTTTTTTTTTTTCTAAATTGGTTACAACTATCTAATTATGCCACTTAAAAGATTTTTTAGCAATATTTTCCTGAAAAATAAAGGAAAATCTTTGCTATATCTTAAATAAATAAATAAACCAAGGGCGCAACAGTTCCTTGAGGGGCCAAAGCTTGCCAGACGGAGATTTGTATCGGAGGGGGGCTGTGGTAAGCACGCTGCAGGTTCTCTCGCCATTTAGTTCCGGCCTTCGCTACGCAGGTACGCTACCAACTGTAGCTTCCCATTTTTTCTCACGATGCTAGGTCAGCACCAATTTGCCCTCAAAGGAATCGAGCCCCGAATTCTTGCACCAAAGTCGAGTGTGCTAGCCACTAGAAGCGTGAATTTTGTCAGCCTTATTACTTTTTGTTTAAAATTTATATAATCAGAATTAAATTTCTATAAAATCCCTTTCAATTAACAAATAATATATTTCGTTCAAGAAAAAGAAAAAGTGCATTAAGGAAATACAATTACCAGATACAACATTTTAATGGTCATAAATCACAATATTTTGTAAAAATTTTAAATGCAGCTAATGCCTTTTTTATTATTGGAATAGTTATCATAAATCAATTTATTATTAACTGAAAAACAATCATATTAAATTTTTAAAATATTGCATAATATTAAACAGAAGCATTAAGAATTTTTATATTAAAATTTGCCCTTGTAGTTTTTATTAATATTATTGTAAAGTATTAATTTTACAGATTTTGTTTTATTTTATTGAAATGTTCCATTTCATTATTTCACAGTAGTTGAATATAGTTCCAGTAATTTAACCATATTGGATAGACTTGATTATATTATAAACCGGTTTACATTTGCGTTCTTTTGTTTATTTGCCTTAAATACATTAATTTTTCATTTTATTTTACTGTTTGTAAGAGGAATTACTGCTATCGTGTCAATTGATCGTGTTGTGGTTCTCTGAATTCCATTAGCAGTTTCTAGAAGTTTGTATATATTGTTTCATTACTTATTTAACTGTATAACTATCTGCTGATAGGGAGAGTTTATTTCTATATATAACATTTACCATACAATTTGCCCAATATGTTAGTATTATTATTATTATTATTGATAATTCAATAGAATTTACGAAATACAATGAAAAACGTTTAACACGAAACTGAGTGGACCGAAATAATTTTTCGAAAGCATTTGTTTTCGTCCCGATTTCTCTGCCATTGTACGCGTAAAAAAATAAGTTTATGTATTAAAATTCCCCCCCAAAAAAAACAAACACAAAATTCGCTGATTTGAACACAAAATTCGAAAACTAATGAAATGTTTTGACAATGGCGGTGCCTTTACCTACTCAAAGTCATGCGGAAACCTAGCAACAGTGGCGGCAGTCATTGTTTATTTTGTTCCGTCTAACAAAAAAAAAAAATAAGCCAAAAAAATCTGAATGCAGAAAACAGGTATATTTTTTATTCGTCCGAGAAGTGAAATCATTTCGTGTTAACCGATATTTGTTTCGTGTTAAAAGAAAAAAAATATATGAAACTACATAGTATTTTGTTGGGATCGCACGGTATGATTTCGCGTTAACCGATTTTTCATGTTAAGCGTTTTCGTGTTAAACGTTTTTCACTGTAATTGTATTTTTTTTCGAAAGAAGTTTCCTGTCATAATAATGGGTTTTATAATAGATCATCTATCTTCTAATCAGGCAGGCATTGGGTAGTCATAAATTAAATACTCCCACGATGATCCATACTGTCGCCCCATAACTGCAGCTGTTATCGTTAGTTGTGTTATATTTATTTACATAATATCTAGTTCTTCCATGAATTATTAGTACCTATGTTAGTTTGTAGTTAATTTTAACATGATGGATTTCTCTAACTTTTTTATGTTTTTGTCCAGTATCTATGATACATTTAAATATAATTGCGATCCCAACGTTTTAAGGCCAGATCTTAATTTCTCTTAAAGCCTAATTGTATCTTTGCTTATTACTTCAAATTTTTTTTTTTTTTAATATTTACAACCTGACCAGCATACAAATTGCTCTACAAGGCTGAGCTGAACAGAGAGAATACAATTATCTTAACATAATATTTTAATTATATCACCAGCACATCACACACTAATGTCCAAAACGTCCTGCACTAGTCTAGGTTTTAATCTTCTGCGTGGGATTTTTAAACCAAGAGATGAGACCATAGGGTTATCCGAGTTTTTGAATTTTTTCAGTGCTATTGTTGAGATAATTTTGATATGATCTTGGATCATTGGAATATTTAACTCCCTATGCAGCTGCATATTTCTAACGAACCAGGGAGCGTTGGTTATAGTCCTTATAACTTTATTCTGGAAAACCTGTAATCGACTTATTTTGGTTTTAGAAGCTCCTCCCCACACAGGGCAGGCGTAAGAAAGTATTGGCCGGATGAGGGATGTGTATAATAATTTCCCGCATTCAATTTTTAATTTGGATTTTCGGTTTAGTATAGGGTACAGTTGCGATAGGCGAGTATAGGCTAGGTTTAATTTAGTGTTGATGTGATGGTGCCAGGATAGTCGTCTATCTAAGTGCAACCCGAGGTATTTAACTGTCTCATCTCCAGCTTTCCAGCGCACATATTCCGAGCCTATTTTTATTTTTATTGGCGTATGGGGCCTTCTTAGAGTGAAAATCATAGCCTCACATTTACTCGAGTTTAACTGGACTTCAAAATTAATCATAGTCAAAGTAACAAACAAGAGCTGTTTATTTTCTGAAAATTCATTGTTCTTAAAAAAAAGAAAAAAGAAAATCAGTTTTAAACAAAAAACTATTTCTAACTAATAGGTATGTTCACAACTAACCACGCATTTAACATTTGAAGTGAATTGAAGTGTTGTAACTGAATGTTGAACTATAAAAAGAAACGTGTAACTCAACACGGATCTATTAAAAGATTATAGAGATTTTTCCATTTTATTAATTTATTGATATTTCTTAAAAAAACTAATATGTACTTAAAAAAAATGCATACATTAAAATACTCCATTTTTTATTAGACTAAGTCGAGTCCGTCGCCTAACGGTCACATGACCATGGTTTGCGTTTGTTACTATCACATTATGTTAATCAATGTATTAAATATACAAACGATTAAATAAATAAAATATAAGACTAAAGTAGATTATTGAAAACTTTTGTTTTCAAACATTATGATAATTCTTAGGATACCTGCTATGAACAGACTTATTACCGACCATCAGATGTAGTAGTAAATCAAATTAATGTAATGTAATGCCTCTTTTGTCATATAAATCCTCTGTATTGACTATTGTCGAACATGTGATAGTTTGACAGACGTAAATTGACCGAGGTTTTGAAGAATTTCAGCTCCCTCAAAAATTAATTATTCTTATCCTGATAACGTTGAATAATAGTGTTAGTAAGGTCCTTGTTGGCGGTAAGTTGAATCGACAATTTCCTGTTTTGATGAGATGAGACAAGGTGATGCTCTTTCTGCTACGCTCTTAAATTTTTGTTTTCATAAAGTGATACTGTAGTTAAATTCTGCAGGAAATATCTGAAATGTAATTGGGGTGATGTTGTAGTGTAGTGGTAGCTTGCGGCGTGAGCGGTTTTGTAAAGGGTTTGTGTTTGTAAGTTTGTATATTTTATTTATTTAATCGTTTGTATATTTAATACAGTGATTAACATAATGTGATAGTAACAAACGCAAACCATGGTCATATGACCGTTAGGCGACGGACTCGACTTAGTCTAATAAAAAATGGAGTATTTTAATGTATGTTTTTTTTTTTAAAGTATTAGTTTTTTTAAGAAATATCAATAAATTAATAAAATGCAAAATCTCTATAATCTTTTAATAGATCCATGTTGAGTTACACGTTTCTCTTTATAGTTCAACATTCAGTTACAACACTCCAATTCACTTCAAATGTTAAATGCGTGGTTAGTTGTGAACAGTTGTGTTAGTTAGTTGTGAGAGAGAATTAATAAGAATAATTAAGAAAACACTGGTAGATTAAATTAAATATATTCTTTAAAGATATTTAAATGCTATTCAATAACACAACTATTATGCTTAATGATCAATTGTTAATCTAGAATAAATGTTAATCACTATCACTGGCACTGAGTTTAAGAGAGCGATTCCTGAAGCAAGTGTTCTGCTTGAATGTCTGTTTCAGACTCTGTTGAAGGAATGTCTTCTAATTGTTCGTTCATCTTCCCCTGTGAGAAGAAGGAGTAGGACAATGCTAACAAGGTTCATGAACTCTTCCTATAACTGTACTCTTCTACTTGCGTGTACCCTTTTTTGCCAACGAGCTTGCATTTTCTTCATATCATAATTTTCTTTAAATAAAATAGATATAATTTCTTGCATCCATCACATATCCTTCACTTATGCAACCAAGTGTGTGCGTATGTAGACAATATCTATCTGTTAGCTAAGTATAACCCTACATTTAGAAAATCAGTAATCTAAGAAATGACTAAGAAAGTGGATTCCAAATTATTGAAAATAAAACAAAACATATAACCCATTCTGGACCATAATGCTACTTCATGTACTTTACCTACTCAGCTGAGAACTGAACATCGAAAATAAAATAAATAGAAGATAATGGCTGCCAATCGGGCATATTTTACTAATATGAAAGTTTTTAAGACTATTTTGTCAAAAGCCACAAAAGCAAGATAATACAAGATTTTAATTAGACCAGTTTCAACATATGGTGCTGAATATGGATGCTTACCGTCGCGATAGCAAATAGTTTAAAAAAAATTTAGATGTACAACATTAAGAAGGATTATGGTCCAGTTATTGATAAACACTCCAGTTCATGGAGATCCCTACAAGCGCTGAGCCTTATTTGTTGTAACAAGATGGTAATGTAGTCCGATTTGTAAAAGCCTGACGAACTGAATGGTTTGGCCCATATAACAACAATGCCGAGAGATTTGCTGCCTGGAAGACTTATTGGCAAGAGAAGAGTTGGCCGACCATGAAGACGATGGCTACACGTTATTTAAGAGGATCTGAAAACATTAGGGATGCTAAGATGAAGAGAAAAGCCGGTGAACAGAGATGCGTGGAGCAGTATTGTCAGGGACCACTCAGGCTGTAGCTTTACGTATGAAGAAGAATAAATGCCTATTTTGTAAGTGAACTTTACATTCACATGGTCTGTACCATTGATGTATGCTGATAGCTATGACCGTGTCCATATCTGGGAATTGTTCTGATTGGTCTATTGATAAAAAGAAATGGATTTTTTTGTTTTGAGGGTTCTGGGTCCTAACTGCAATTTAAATATAGCTTATAACAGGTCCGGATATTCAGGGCATTCTGTTAAATGCCCATATTTCATGTAAATGTAGATTGTTGTTGGAATTGTTGGGATTATCGCACTGCGACCTGAAAGATCTATTGTGCCCCCGGAGCCTTCTCAGGGCACTGCCTCCAAGCAGTGTTCTCTAGCTATAGACAACGCTGCTCGTCACCGTATAGTGAGTTTTAGAGGCTCCTAGGAACAGAAAAACTAAGGGCAGCAGGCTGGATTCGAACCCGGGACCTCCGCTTTGCTAGTCCAGCGCGCTACCACTGAGCTAATTCCTTCCTTCTCCCTTGGCTTATTTCATAATATTTCTAACTTGAAGATAATTCGGTGGATTCTTCCATGATTTTGAATGATCTCATTAACCCTCCTCATTCCTGACAACCCCATTCGTCCATCCAGCTTCTAGTACAATGAATAATCAGAACCTTAACTGAATGTCACTGTAGAATTTAAGTAAAAATCACTTCCTTAGTATTTTCTCTTATCTTTTCTTCTGTTTCTATTAAAAAAAGGAAAGTATATGCAATCGTGTTAGATTACTGAATGTTTAGAGAATATAAAAGTACTTATTGACCGTTGATGAATTATGTTAAGAACAAATTTGGTGAGGCTCGGTCAAGAAAGAAACATTCAATTATGCCAACGTTTCGACAGAGTTTCCAGTCTTTATCAAGACTTTTAGTGTATGGATAGTCGTGAAGATGTGGTGGAGAAAGAATTTTGAGTGGAACTTTGAAACAAACACATTTGTTACATTGCAGAAACATAAAGAAAGAAAATTAAAAATTACTAGTTTCATGTCGTAAATCATCTACAGAAATGATTTTAGAGAATATCTTTTTTCTATGTATGAAAGAGAAAACGGCATACTCAATAAAGTAGCAGAAAAATTGTACATTTTCCTAATATGATTCTTGATGTAGTTCCAAACAGTTTCTCCCTATGTTTGACTTGAAAAATCTTAAAAAAGTAGCAGAAAATTCAGATTTGATAAATATTTCCATCACTTAGTTTTTTGAGTGTTGTTTCAGCAACACTAACCTGAAGAAACTCGGGCGAACCTCGGTTTTCGGCACCCCACTGAAGCGGCCACAACCCTGAGACCTAAGTGTTTTGCAAGACAATGGCCGCGGAAGCCTGTTGTAGGGGTTATGCCTGTTGCACTGCGACCGGAAGCCCCCCGGAGACTTCTCAGTGCACTGCCGGCCTCTAAGTAATGTTCTCTAGCTACAGACATCACTGCCCATCACTAGGCAGTGTGTTGTAGGGGCTCCTAGGAAGTGAAAATCTAAGGGCAGCTTGCTGGATTCGAACCCGGAACATCCGCGTTGCTAGTCCAGCGCGCTATTACTGAGCTAATCCCTTCCTTCTCCCTGGGCTTAGGCCAATTAACAAGAGCCGGAGACCCTAGTTTGTGTACTGTATTTGTTCTTGTCTGTAAAGAGTACAGTGTATGTAGTTTAATGTATTGTGTGCTGTTCTAACGAAGTGCATGGCTTACTGAGCTGTGGTAACCCGTGGGGACGCTATTCCCCAAGTAACTGCATGCAACAGATACCCCTTTCGGGCAAATTTCATGTATCTTAACTACAGAATTGATATAGAATATTTCAGAAGAGTAGAGGAGCTGTTTAGTTCTATAATTTGTATATAGTCAAGTATCCAAATCTCATAGGGCTCTCTGTAATGAGCAGATAAAAGTATGATATAGGCGGCTCTTTCCCCGTCGGTGGTCCTGTCAGGTGGCTTACTACTGATCACTTTTTCCAAGCGTGGACAACTTCGTTGCATTTTTCCACATGCATGTTGTATGAGCCTTGTGGGTTGTCGCCAATCCAAAATGATGATTAGAATTCCAAATGGAGCTAGTGAGACGTAGCGGCGTATATAGGCTTCTCTTATAATCCATCAAAACTGTATGCTCAGGTAAATGTAAGATATTCTATTACTTTATAAATTCTTGAGAATATTTCTCGACCAAGTCAATGTTTGTATAGTTTTACATCAAAATAGAAAACTAATATTTTCAGTTTTTTATGTTGTTGTATTGTTTTGATTTTGTTGTTGTATATACAGGTACTGAGGAAGATTATGAAATATACTCGAAACGTTTACCTTTAATTACAATTTTTTTCACTGACCAATACCCGAAAATCTATAGACATATTCATAAATTCTTTTATGGTGGGCCCATTTATTTAGTTGGACAAACATTTAATTGCAGAGAGAAATCTATGCTGTTTGGAAGATCTAGATGATTAAGCTACTTATCCTAAACGAAACATTACAGAGACAGTTAGGCGTACAGTCTTAAAATATTTCTAAAGAAATAACAAATAAAAACTTTAAAGGCTGAAGATATTGTAATTTTTTTCTAATAAAACAGATACAAATTACAAGTCATCAAAAAAAAAAAAGTTAAGTATACAGTTACCATAGTTACATAAGATAGGCAAGCTCAACCTCATTTGCAACTAGAATAACATGATTTCTATTCCAAAAATTGATCTTCAGTTTTGTTGAATGTCATTAACACTTATATAACTGTTGCTAATTTTGTAATTATAAATTTCCTAAATTCATTTTTTTATGTTATTAGTATTTTTTTTTTAATTGAATCTAGATTTGATATAAAATTACGGTGATCATCCTTTCCGGATTTTCCGGGACAATCCCGGATTCTAGCACTGTGTCACGCATCAGTAGATGTCCCTGAAAATGACGCGGATTTTCCAATTCGTCCCATCACGAAATTAAGTTTTGTATTCTCGTATTTCTATGAACGCATCATGAACTATTGAAGGCAGGCATTTTTATTTTATGGACCTTGGACAATCACAATTAAGTTTAGAGATATTAAAAGCTATAATAAACTAAGTACAATTTTGAGTTCAATTAATATGAGTATTTTAAAACATGAAATAGAAAATTGTGAGGAATTTCATCAAAATAATCAGTCTGCAAATGAAAGAATTTAATTATAGCAAATTAGCAAAAATATTGCTTTCATTGTAATTAAATATTGTTTAAGACATAATTTAATAATGTAATAAATTGTTTAAATTAAACAAGGATAATCGCTTTTAGTAAACCATTAAAAATTATTTGGTATTTTTTCTATTATTTGTTGAAATTATAATGTAATTAAAAAGAAATATCTGGAATTTTATCCGTCGAATGTATTCCTTTTGTTCCTGATCGGTTTCGGATTTTCACCCATCGGTTTCTTTTATACTCACACTTGTTGGTTTTCAACTAGAGTGTAACATATTATTTATTATACACTATTTTCTAATGTATAATCATAATTTATTATATTCCATTTTGTCATTAAACACACATAGTAACATAACCTTGTAACCACCCGCACATGCATACAACCAACAAACCAACAGGTATAAGTGTAACACAAACATTATGTTGAAGTAACTCTCTACACAAACTTGTTGCATTTGCTATGACAATGAATGAAAATCCGAACCGGTCAGGAACAAAAGGAATATGCATGATACGACGATAAAATACCAGATGTTATCCAGCATTGCGGACCCATCCACATATTCACAAAGAAATATGTTTGGATTAAATTTAAGAGAAAGGGAGGGATTAGCTCAGTGGTAGTGCGCTGGACTAGCAACGCGGAGATCCCAGGTTCGAATCCAGCCTTGCTTACCCTTAGATTTTCACTTCCTAGGAGCCTCTACAGTTCTACTGTCCGGTGATGGGCAGTGTTGTCTGTAACGAGCGAATACTGTCGGAGGCCGGAGTGCACTGAGAAGGCTTCCGGGCGCAATAGACTACAGATGTTGAGCGCCTTAAATTAAAAAAGAAAATCAAGAGAAAACATAACAATTTGGGAAAAAATTATTTAGAAACAATAATTCCTGCTTTCTGAGTGTTTCCTAATTTCATATATAAAAACGGCGCACTGCATATTTATACTACCATGCTCTGGATAAGTAAAAATTTGTGCAGAAACTGAAAGAAGCTGTTCAAGGAATGTTCATGTACTTTGCCTCCTGGTTCTGACGTTCCAGTAAATATTTCAAGTATTGTTGAATCTAATCTCGTGGATTTTATGAATTACTCATGTTTTAGGCTAATCTTTACTTCTGACACCCTTTCTTGTAAACATCAACATTCATAATTATGCGGCAGTTTTTCAAATATGTACAATAGATCAAAGAGCTGACTAGGTTTACAAGAAAGTATATTCATTATCATGTTAACACAACCATAAATAGAATGAATGTAGCTAGCTAGAGATTAATACTCCAATCAATAGAGAATTATTCTGTCCGAACAATAGAAAAATTAATGATGCATGTTTCTATATATTATAAATTTCACTTCGTTATATAAACAGGACCGTTATATATCGCCAGAATATTTATCAAAAATGACATTTCCTTAATAATATCAGATTGTTATAATGATTTTGCGATTTAATTGTTTAATAGTTTTGAGAATGATTTTAACAGATTATCATGTCATTTTACAAATATGGCAACAACTTTAAATTAGCCCTCAGGTTACTCGCTCTTGGATAATACGGAACAGAGAGTAACTTACGGTAATGTCTATTATTTCAATAATGTTTATACATTGTCTTGTAAAGCATAGCGAATATTAATATTTAATGGGTTTGATATAACACCTACGGTACAATAATTTATTTCCCTCCACAACTGGTGTTAGCTATTAGTTTTGCACTTTTATGCTTTCTTTTACTTCCTAGTTAACAGTAAGTATTGGAAACGTGCAAAATTTTCGAAACTGATTGTTCACCAAAAATACATGTTTCGGAGTCTTGTGAATTCGAAACAAATGTTTTTAGCGAATGGTCTGTGAGTGTATGTGTGTGTAACCAAATATCTCAAAAACCAAAAGTCGCTGGTAGCTCAAACTTCGTATTCCGTTTAGCTACTACCCTTCGCATCAGACCGGAAGATTATGGGTAAAATCCATTAATCGGAAGCGTGAATTTACTGAGTGTTTCTTTCAAGTTGCCGTGATTTTCTCGAAAACGGTTTCAAATGTTTTTTTTTTAAACATCGTACACTACCTACATACATAAATACCCATCACTTTCATTTGAAACAATAAAAGACAATATATTATGGTTTTACCACCTACGTGATATTAATACACATTAGAAGTATTGATAGAATTCCTAATTTGAAGAAAATCGGTTAACCGGAAATGCGATTTTACGGAACAGCTTTTTGAGTTTTTGGATTTTTTTCGAAAACGGATACATCGGTTTTCTTTAAACTTGGAACTTGGATGTCTTTCATTTGAAACATGTTCTAAAAACATTTGTCTTAAGTTTCAACGAGTTCCAAAATACCAGGAAAAACAGCTGCAGAGTAATTGATGCATCGACCTATCTCGGAATGAAACTGGACTCTAGGCTAAACTGGAATAAACATGCCGAAAAGCTTGCTGAGGATGGTGACAAAAGATTGAGCCTACTCAAGCGGCTTACTGGTACCAAGTGGTGGGGGTGCTTTTCAGGGTGTACTGGCGCAGACTTACAAATCCTAGATGCGCCCTGCTCTAGAATATGGGACTGACTGGCTATCACGGAGTCAGAATCCTGTCTGTGGAGGCTGGATTTGGTCCAGAATAAAGCTCTCAGACTGTTTAGGGAGGCGCCAAATCCTGCCCAATAATTGCAATGGAACTCCAGTCGGCCATCCAGCTCCTACACGTAAGGAGACAGGCTGCAGTATTAAGTATTAAGTTTACATGAGCGTTTAAAGCGCCTGGGCATTGGCTATCCCATTCAACCAGACTTGTAACTCAGACCAACTTCACTGTGTCGATGGAAAACATTAAAGCTTCATGAGAGCTTCCCGTCGAGGACCGCCAGATATTGCCGCCACTTCAACAACCTTTCTTTTCGGCGGAATATGGATCTGTGCCAGCCGGAGAGTAAGGGGAGGGGCGGAGGGGCTCTGGAAACCCTGCAGGTGCATTATCCCATGTCAACATGGCTGGGGGTTTACACTGATGATTCGTCCCTAGAAGCCCAACTCAAACTCGAGAGCTGGTGTTTATAGTAGAGATTTTCAACGCGCAAGTCCTGTGGGGAATATCGTGACTAATTTTGACAGCGAAATGAAGGGGGAATGCACTTGCTCTCGATGAGATACAAGTAAGATTGGATATACATCTTGTGATCCTGGTAGACCCGCAGGCAGAGATCACGGCTGTTAAGAGCTCGCCCCCTCATAACTTCCAGGACGTTCGGTACTGATAGCTCGTGGAGATAACGTGGTATTGCAGTAGATTCTGAAAACCTGCGGAATCCCGTAATGAAGAGGCCGACAGGCTTGCGAGTGTGGGAGCGCAGTCGGAATAGCCGACCGCTCCACTTACATTAAGCACCACAGCCAAGGGCTTGATTAGTGTGAACAAAATATCACAAAAATAAAAAATAAAAAAAAACATCAAGCTTGATATTCTATTTCTAGCTCTACCCTGGGATCATACGCCAAGGTCCGGTCAAAATCCATCAAAATGGTGGAAAGTTCAGTGATAGGTTTTGTTTACGGAAACGATTTCAACGTTTTTCTTTAACTTTCCCCTATTAACTACTCCATATAGATATAAAAATTTCTCAAATTTTCCAATAGAATATGGTACTGAAAGTAGTAATTTTGAGGAAAACGTAACGCTACTGTTCGCCCAGAACATCCTCTGTGGAAAATATTACAAACAAAAGTGATTATAGATGTTTACGTGTGCAGATAGTATATGAATTTAAAAAAAAAAGAAGAAAATCATTGAGCTGTTTTTGAGAAAATCACGAAAAACTGAAAAAACAATTACGAAAGTCGCACCGTATGTACGTTGATGGATTCCTGCCACTTTTCATTTTTGAGAAATTTTCTGTTTACACAGACACACACAGACCATTTAGCTAAAAACATTTTTTTCATATTGAGGGAACCCCGAAACATGTATAAAAACTCAATTTCGAAATCTGGCATGATCACAGTACTTCCTCTTACAAAGGGAGTAAGAGAGAGAGTAAAAATAATACCTGTTATTTGTTAATTAGTTGTGGATACATGTCACAAAAATTGTTCTTATGGTTGTTATAATTTCAATAAAAACAAATGAACTTTATTCAAAGTGACCAAGTTTAACTATTAACAGTAGGCTGTTGTGGTGTGTAGGCTAACCGGTCTAATTACATCTAACGATTGATCTACAACCTTCACCAATAGAACTGGTCATTTATAATTTGTTGCAATGTAACTGTACAAATATTTAAACTGAATGTTTGTTATAACGTTTTTTTAAGGTAAAGCTTAATTTTTTTTTTTTGTTTTAATATAAAAAGTAAACAAATTAAATAAATAAAAAGATCGAAGAAAATGCAACCTACGACATTTACACATTCTCCATTCTCTTGGAAATTCTACGTCTTACCTAACTTTACTAGCTGACTGATTGGGTAGTGGTAACAGGCCAGAAAAGGTTCGCCATCTGTAGAATTTCAACGCATTTAGTACGTTTAAGTTTCTTTTAAAAATAAAAAAAAAACACTAATCACATAAAGGAGGTGTTCTAATAATCATCAAGTCGCATAATTCGGACACATTTGCAAAACTTCGTAGTTGAAGAAACGTATGACAATGGTTCGGAGAGATGCGCTATATCTCATTATTTAGAAGAGCCAGCCGATAACTCTGCATAATGATTCTTTAAATGCTAAATTATAATACAACAAATGTTCAGAGTATTTTTACTTTCTCTTACTCCTAGTAAGAGGCAATATTGTAATCGTGTCAAATTTTCGTTATCGAGTTTTCACCGGAAATATTCCGTTTCGAAGTCCCCTGAGTCCAAAAAAGTGGTTTTTAGAAAATGGTCTGTGTGTGTGTGTGTGTGTGTGTGTATGTATGTATGTGGAAAGCATAGCTCAAAAACGAAAAACTGTAGATAGTTGAAACTTGATATTCCGTTTAGATACCACACTGGTATCTGACAATACGTTAATTGTCAAAGTTCTCAACCGAGTACCACTTTACTAGTTTTTTGTTTTTTTTACTTGTTTGCAATTATCTCAAAAATAGCTCTAACGATTTTTTCTTGAAACTTGGTATATCAACTACACATACAAAGAGCTACAACTTTTATTGGTAACATTTGTCCGGAAAAATTCAGTGAAGGGTACTTTTTGGGGACGGGCTTCCTCTAAAATGTTATTTCAGTATATTAGACAATCTATCATCTAAATAATGTTGAATAGAATTGAATATATTACTGAAATTCCGAGTTTGAAAAAAATCGAATGACCGGAAGTGTGTTGTGACCTTTACCCTTACTAAATGATTTTATTTAATTTTTTCGCGATTGTCTCAAAACTGCGTCCGCCGATTTTCTTCACACGTGTATATCACTACACATACAAGTGCTACAACTTTATTTGTGTAACATTTCTCTGGGAAAATTCATTTAAGGTAGTTTTTTAACTAAGTTTTTTACTTCGCTTACTCGTTAGTAAGAGGAAGTCTTGTACAGCGTGTCAAATTTCATACAATTTGCCATATTTTATTATAATAATTTATAATATTTATCATCCAAAAAAAATTATTAGATAAAATAATAGATGCCAAAAAATTTCCAAGTTAAAAAAATCAGTAACCGGAACTGTGCTCTTTTACCTGTGACATGTTTTTTTTTTTTCCGTTTTTTGACGAATTTCATTAATTTGGGTACACCTAGAACTTTGTAAAATTAATAATTTTGAGAACTGGAGTAAGAGAAAGGGTTTGTGTGGTGTTTCACAACCAATTTTTTTTTTTTTTTAAATAATTAGTGTGGAACAGTAATAAATATTTCATCTGTAATGAAGAATCTGTAGAAAATTAATTTAATATGTGTAGAAAAAAACTCTTTAGTTAAAGAGCTTCAATTCTCTGTATTATAAATAAATAGAATATAATCGTTTGTAAAAATTCTTTAATGACCGTTATATTTAAAATTCTTTAATGTATTTAAAATAAATGGCGATATTAAATTTCATTCAATGAAGAAATTAATGAAGATAAATTAATTTTATTATTGATAGAAAATTACTGTAACAACTGATATCTTTATTTATGAAGTTTAAGAAAGATGAAAGTAGATAAAAGATCTGTGGATAAAGTACGTGATAGTTTTGTCAATAACAATTAGAAAAAAAAAAAATAATAGCAATTTCTTAAAAGGCAACAGCGAATTCCACAAACCTGCACAAACCTTTATTGGAAATAACATCTTATCATCGCTAAATAACCACATGTGCGTTATATTCTAACGGACTAGATAATCATTCAGAGAGTGCGAGGTCACATCACTGTACTTGACAATGGCCTCGCCAGCTACCTTCTTTTCCTTTTTTTGTTTCATTTAACAACTAAAATATACAAATTGTCTTTGTAATATTCCAAATAATATTTATATGTATATTCCAAAAAATATATATCCAAAAAATTGTAACACTTTCGCTTTATAATCTTAGTTTTGATTTAATAATTTAATATTTTCATTGATATCATTAAAATATTTCGAAATGAAATTCAGTTTCATAGTAAACAATCAGATTCACAGTGCACTCTTCCCAAATTGAAGAAGAAATTAGACTATCTCCGTTTGATTATTGAATCCAAAAAGAAAGAGTGGATAATGTTAGAAAGTGTAGGAGGGTCAATGCACCATTGTTGTATGCAAACCTTATTGATTGGGAGTTTGGCAATTCATATCTTAGCGATGAAATAGGACATGCAGAAAATGCGATGGCTATTCAAAGCTAGATGTGGAGTTGCTTCAGTTAAATTACAAGCATTGGAAGAGGGAACTGGAGACTCTTTGCTCTCTCTGTAATTTATGTATTAAAGAAGGAAAATATATACAATTTTTTGGGCCCTATACTGAGAGAGTTCAGAGTCAAAATACCTTGGCAAAAGCCGAAATTATAGTTTGAACGAAATAATTGATTGGGAAAATGGCAAAAATTGGAACCAACTTGTTACATATATTAGAGTGGCTTGTAATTCTCTATCTTTTTGTACCTTATTTTGATTGATTTTCTATATTTAACGAATAAAAATGAGAATAATTTTAATTCTTGTATATTTTTTTTGTAATTTAGTTATTAATTTTTTTTTTTTTTTTTTTACTCTCAAGTTTCTTTGTATCACAGACCTGACAGAAGGATTTATCTAAATCTAATTGTGTTCATATTTACGTACTATATATGTATGTAAATAGTTGAAAATAAAACACTTTTCTAACTATCTATCAGAATGCACTCTTTGACACTTTGACAGTTGTATATGAAGAGCTGCAGGACTATTTCTATTATTGTAGCCATTTATATGCAAGGCAGTGTAATAATTATAAATATCAGTCACTTAAATAAGATTTTTTTTTTATTGTAATTCTGAATCTACGCACAGACATTTTGTCATAAAGTTTAGCACACTTGAAACTGGCTTATTAGGTGGTCCAAGGAGGCAAACTACTTGTCTGCTATGGACTTGTAACAAGCAACTCTTTTATAATTAATAAATTTTTCGTTTCTTTACTTTCATATTTTTGATCATACATATAATTCTTCATGCTGATTTCAGCATATCTTCTATGGAATACTTCAGGCTCTCCCGGATAAATATACAGCAATTTTCTAACCTCCTACATGTTAAGAATAATAATAAAATATTATTTTGACAAATTTGACTCATTTATATTCTGTGATTAATTAAATTCTTATGTATTCATAAACTGTTTAAAGAAAAACAAAAAACAAAAAAAATAATTCGACATTTCATTGAACAAGGCCACAAATACAAAATAGAACTGCTGCACCTTTCTTTTCCTGAATATTTAAATTATAAAAATGTTTTTATTTTATATAAAATTGATCAACCAGGGAGGAATAGAAAAATTAAATCTAAATTCACGTGAATTCAGGGCGCCGTGTTCTTCGGTGTAACTGGCACATCCAGCGGTTCCAAATTTAGCTTTATTAAAGAATGAGTTGTTACCGAGCCCTTTGATCACCCTGACGTTCCAGCATCGACACGATCTATTGATGTAGGAACAATCGTGGATGGCATGGACATGGGCATGTTTGCACTGGTGGTACCATACAAGGAGGAGGTTGATGGTTGATCGGAACCTCTTTTGGAAAATTTCAAGATTAAAAGCTTCAATAAAGCTTTCAAGTTTAAAATTTCTTGTCGTGGATAAGATGTGGTGGACAATGACGCGTCCACGCAATCCACGAATGGTTTGATGTAAGAGGTGTCCGTTTCCTCCATTGTACTGTACGCACTCTCAAGACATTCCAGGAATGCCTCCCATATCCCGGACGTCTGGCTCGTGGACTCCATCAAACAGATGGACGTCTCCTGCAAGATATCCGTTAAGTGTACTAACTTCAAAGTTCTCAGGAACAATTCTGTCTTTAATAAACTCCATAGAACAAAAAGACCGCGCTTCATCATCTCCACTCCAGGACGTTTCGCTGGAGGAGCGTCTTGATCGTCCTCGATGCTGATGGGACTTGAAGGAGCTGTTTGAGCGCACTTTAAACACTGTTTCAAATACCTTTTCATGAAAGTAAGTGGCGGACGGTCGGTAGGGGTGGGCGGAAGACACAATCACAACCTTTGCTGCGACGACGACAAGTGGAGAGAGCTGATGTAACTGTTAGTAGAGGGACGAGCTCCCTCTATAAATACGCACAATTTCGCTCTCTCCTTCCTACTTCACTAGTCGTCGTCGCAGCAAAGGTTGTGATTGTGTCTGTTGTCTGAAATGTGAGAACACTCACCGGAGGCCGGCAGTGCACTGAGAAGGCTCCGATCTTTGGGGTGGTAGCAATGTGGGTCCAGAGGGGTTTTGGATAGCATAGAGCTTGGTCCCTCCTCGCAGACAATAAAACTAATAATAAAGCCCATTTTTTCAGGGGGGCTTTATATCCCACTACGGGTTAAATGTGATTGCAAGCATATTTTATGCTCAAATTAATATTTCATACAAACTTCAAGGCTAAGGATAGGAATCGAACCCAATACAGCTCTACACATTCAGCTTGGCAGTTCCACGCCTTTATCCACTCGGCTGTTGGAAGTAAAAATATAAGTAAATTTAAAGTAAATTAGTAAAGCTCCATGAGACGTCACAGTATTTTCTTAAAATTTTCTTCATTGAAGGTTTTTCTAACAAGTTTTTTTAAAGAAACAAAACAAATAATTAGTTCAAGATTAACAAAAATAAGTTAAAAAAAAAAACAGAGCAAATGGCCTCTTAAAGGATATTAAAGCCTGGAAGTACTTGTCCTTGAACAACCTCATTATTTTTATTATTTATTACATAAATAAATGGTCTATTTTTATAGTTGTATGTTTGTTTTTTTAATTCTTTAATTTTATATCCGTCAGTTAAATTTTTGTGGCACCTGTGCCTAGACTTCATACTTGAAAATTTATTTTTTTATCAATTGTAATGATTTGTTGAAGTTAGCAAATTTTCTTTGTATTTGATTTACAAAGAAATATTTTGAAATCAATGTCATTTCCATCTCTGACGTATTAATGGCCGTTTTCTTATTTTTATTTTTACTTTAAGGCGCAGTGATCTGTAGAGGCTCCTAGGAAGAAAAAAATCTAAGGGTAGCACAGCTGGACTCGAACCCGGGTCCTTGTGGGAGTCCAGTACGCTAACTACTAATGGCCGTTTTGTTTTGTATTTAAAACAAAACAAAAAATCTTTGTGCATCAGGCTATAAAAGGGTCAATGCCAGTCTGACGATTTTTTTTTTTTTTATGCTGGGCGATTGGTGAACATTCACCATGTTTTTCGATTCGCAACTATGGTCTACTACTCCAAGTAGTCTCCAAATTTTATTAATATACTGGGTTATCACCGTTTGAATCCCCCATCGAAAAGTAGGTGCTCGAAGTAAAGTCAAGAATACTGTGTATTAAACTATCCTCAGGAATACATTTTCTTTAAATAATTAATAATACAGATTTTCTTGTCTAGTTATACAAACTCCACGATTTACAAACTCCAGTTTTCTTGTCTAGTTTGCAATCTCCACAAACTCAAAATATTTCAATAAAATAACAAAACAAGAATTGACAAATTATATTATTACTTGCCTGTGAGGAAGAACCACGCCCTAAGCTATTTAAAGCACCTCTGGACCCATATAGCAACTCCAAATAAAAAAAATAACAACCTGGATCTAGAACAGAAATCCAGACCCGGATCTAATCTTGCTAAGATTCACTCTTGATCCGTACAAATAGGACTTAACTTTAAGGTAAAAGAACCTTAACCTTAAAGCTCTTCTAATGATATCCTGTTCACACCAAAAGATCCAGACATTTTTAATCCTATGCTCATAGCACTCTGGTTCGGGCTGCCCAATATAGAATAAATTCCATGATTGTAATCAGTAAGAACTATATGCTTCCATAGATAACTGTGGCCTGTTATTTAGCGAAAATTAGGTACGTGTAATTATGAGGGAGATCTAGCGTGATTTAGTTAACAAAACAGAAAAGTGAAATTTTTGTTGTTGAATATTTTGTTGAAACCAACAAGTGTTAGTGAAACAGAAACATTGCGTTGAAGTGAACTCTCTGCACGAAATTGGTGAATTTGCTCTGACGATTCGAGAGAGTTTGGGCGAGAGGATTTGGATAAAGGGGGAATCTGCTGTGGAATTTCTTGTACCGGTGCTTTGCTAAATCGTGGACAAAAGGAATCTTCAGATCTGTGTGGGTGGATTGTATGGTTGAAAACGTAATAAGGAGCATCGACTATGTGACGGAGTATTTTGGACTGCAGGGTTTATATTGTGTTGAGGTTGAGAAACGTTTTGTGTTCCGTAGAGTTCTAGTCCGTACATTCAGATAGGTGCAAGTAATGAAGTATAGAGTCATCTTTTATTCTAGCAAGTAGTCTGAAACGGTTGTTGAGGGAAGTCCGTATAAGACTAGTGTGTGGGGTCCCAGGTTAGTCGCTTGTCCAGGTAGTACTAAGAAAACGAACATGGTCTATGGGTGGGACAGGAGTGGTGAATAGGTAAAAAGGGGGTAGAAAAAGGGGGTTTAAGGTGAGCACAATATAATGGGATTTGTTAGGGTTGATTTTTATTCTGGATTTTGTTAACCAGGACTCGAGAGATCGGATCGGAGATGGGTTTGAAGGGAACGTTGAGCGATTACGGGATCATTATGACAGGAAAGGATTGCGGTGTCTTCGGCATAAGTATAAATGATTGTGTTAGGATGCTCGGGGATATCAGCAGTATATATGGTATAAAGCATAGGTGTCAGGATATTACCTTGGGGCACACCGGCTAGGATGGTGACTAATATAAAATTTTATTTTTAGTTATATATTTGTTTAAATTGTGTTAATAGTTGTAAAACCAATATTCTAATCAAAGTGGGGGGGATAAAGAAATCAACAAACAGTAGAATATTAGTATGTGAACACTTGTTTATTATATACCAACTAGAATTATCATAAAGAGAATTATCAATGTCATATATCTAGGTTAAGGAATGAATACCTTTCACTATGCACCAGTTTCTGGAATATATTACTAAGTTATTAATATTTTTGTTTTTAAAAAAATAATATCAATTGTTTGTAGTAATTGTAGAAGTATATGTAGTTTATTTTATTTTAATACTGGAAAATGGAGAAATTCTGATGATGTCAACTTTTCTCAATAGAGTTTTCACCGGAAATACATGTTTAAAGTCCCCCCCAAAGTATGAAAAAGTGATTTTTTAGCAAATCAACGGCTAAACATATGTGTAGGTGTTTGAGAATATAATATCTCCAATTTGTTTGAAACATTTGCTAGCGCAAAAGAACAAATAATAGATGATGACCTTGTAGAAAGACAGTATTTTGATAACTATAATGATTATTGAGCAATCAAAAAAGATTTAGTCCATTACTTGTTAATAAAATCCACTGACAATATTCCAAAGAGTTAAGAATAGATAAAAATAGATAAAAATAATTAAAAATAGATAGAAAGAGTTAAAAATTTATATATCTTTTTTGTACAACCACCAATAGATTTGTCTCTTTTACCTAGCCACTTTGATTAAGTAACTACTTGTCTAATTTCTAACAAAAAAACAAATAATTCGGTTATGAAATACTCTTGTACAGCATGTTATTAGATTACTAATTGCAAATTCTCTTATTTAAAGTTAGTTTAACCTTACACATAAATTTAGGATTTGCAAAACTGTTCTGTTCTTTGGTTTTTGAACACAGTTGAGTGTTTACCTGAATGTGATTACATTAAAACTCTAAGTTCATCTCAGTTCATCCAGAATCCATCTGAAATCAATTTTACTCGGGCAAAAAATATGTCATATAAAAGAATTCATAGATTTATCTATGAGCAATAAGTGCTTACAGAATTTAAAGAAAATCAACTAGGGTTGGTTCTGAGAAGAGAGATTCCAAAAACCTCCGAAACTTTGCTATGAAGTTATAACTTTGGTTACAAGATTTTCTTCAAATTTGGAATTCTAGTAAATCTTCTAATTTACCTAAATAATATTATAGATTGTAAAATATTAGATTCATTGAAGCAGCATGACTGGGGAAAATCTTACGAAGCATCACCCCGCCATCTCAGATGAAATCTTAACGGTTACCACCCTCTAATTTAGGAGAAATCTTAATGGTGCACCGCCTCCCCCCCCATAATCTACCAAAAAATTAATTTTCTTTGAAAAATATTTAAAATAAAAATGATAGATATTTATGTGTGTATAAAGTCTGCTAAAGTAAAAGCGTTGGGGTAATTTTCGTGAAAATTGCAGAAAACTGGGGGAAATAAATCTATCGGGGACTTCAAAACATGGTTTTAGTGTGGAAGCTGGGGGGTGGGCTATGGGAGCCAAGCCTAAAGTTAAGATTGAGGCCAGTCTGGGGAAGAACGCCACAGTCTTTCAGGACGAAGTTGTGGCGACAACTTTCCGCTATGGAGATTATAGGCAAGGATTGTAGG